>PVKE010035720.1:0-16576 GCA_004027555.1 Craseonycteris thonglongyai
GGGAGAAGGAGATTTTGGGAGAGGGTTGGGGGAAGCAGACAGCTTCTGTGTCCTGGGGCACTTCAGGTTGCTGTCTTAGCTGTGAGATAGCAGGGTAGTAAAGGTGTGGCCAGGGGTGGGGGCATGTGAGTAGGAGCTAGGGCAGGCCTGAGACACAATAGCAGATTCCTCTTTCAGCAGGGGGGCTGGTGGTTCAGTGAGGGCGGGGCGCAGGATCTCTGGTCTTTCCTCCTCCTGGCTGCCCCTCCTTCAATCATATCTGTAAGCCATGCCCGCAGGGCAGTACTTGGATGGGCTGGGGCTTGGCAGAGGCCCCGGTTGGCCGTTCAGTCCCACGCACAGGCAATGACACCAGGGAGACCTGGCAGGCAGCCCAGTTGCGCGCGCCCGGTCTGCAACGCCCCAGAGGCCCAGTGGGCGGGGCGCCGAAAGCCCAGCCATGCACTTCCGCGCAGGCAGAGTCGCCGCAGCGGCCTGGTGAGCAGGGCACCAAAAGCCCAATTGCGCGCTGACAAGCAGGCAGCGCCGCAGCGGCCTGGTGAGCATGGCACCAAAAGCCCAACTGCATGCTGGCAAGCAAGCAGGGGCGACACAGCGGCCCGGTGGGCGGGGCACTGAAAGCTCAGAGCCGCGGAGGCCGGGTGGGTGGGGCACCAAAAGCCCTGTGCGCACAGGCCGTAGCTCCCGTGGCAGCCGCTCTACGCTCCCAGCTCCGTTGAGACCACCAGATTCACTCCAAGCACGTCCAATGCAGCTATGCCCTCTCAAGCCCCAGCCCTCACTCCAAGAGCCCTGTCCTCAGAAGGCGCTCCCTCACAGTCAATCTCCTCCGTAAATCAGGGGTGCTGAGCTGTTGTGGGCTGGCGCCCTGCTCTCACCCCGCCCGCCGGGAAGTGCAGCCGCCCTGCTCCACAGTCCCTGTTCCACTTTAGGCTCTGTGATCTGATTAGGGCACTGTATGCTGTCCCTTGAGTTCGGATGTTAAATTGTCCACAGTCTTGTGGGGCTTCCAGGCTCCCTAGGTCTCGGCTTCCAGCCCGCCCTCAATCCAGCTCCACTGTGACCGTAGTCCCCCAATCCCCCTTTGTTTTTGCCAGCCCGGGCCGCGCTCTGAGTCTCTCTGTCCCCGAACAGCTGCTTCCCTTTCCCTCTCCCGCTCTCCCCCTTTTTCTCTAACCTTTGTGTGTTGTTCCGTGTTGTGTGGTTCTCTTAGTTGAGGTTTGTTCTCAGGGTTTCCCCTGTGGATTCCCCTCTGTTCACAAGACCCTTCCCAGGCAGTTATCGGCATTCTCCTCTCATGCCGCCATCTTGGATCTCTTGCATTAATTTTTTATATTGTTTTTCTAGTCTCTATTTCATTCAGTTCTGGGTTATTTTTTATGATTTCCTTTCTTCTGCTGGCTTTGGGTGTTTGTTGTTCTTTTTCTAGTTTGTGAAGATGTGATATTAGGTTGTTTACTTGTGATTTTTCTTGTTTCTTTTTTTTATTATTTTATTGTTTTTGACAGAGACAGAGAGAGAGAGAGAGATACAGAGACAGAGAGAAGGGGGAGGGCCCAGAACAGTCTCCATAGTTGTACATCATTGGTTTTTCCACATAGTTTCATACCACAGGTGGGTGCGGGGCTGCACAGGGCAGGAACTGGGCCGGGTTTTTTTGTTTCTTGAGATAGGCCTGTAGTGGTATAAATTTCCCTGTTATTATTGCTTTTGCTGCATCCCAGTAATTTTGGTATGTTGTGTTTTCATTGTGATTTGTTTCTACATATTTTTTAATCTCTTTTATTTCTTTTTTGATCCAGTCATTTTTTTAATAAGATGTTGTTTAATCTTTATGTATATGTGGTTTTTCCTGTCTTCTTTTTGTAGTTGATCTCCAATTTCAAAGCTTTGTGATCAGAGAATACGCTTGTTATGATTTTGATCTTCTTAAATTTGCTGAGGCTATCTTTGTGTCCTATCATGTGGTCTATCCTTAAGAATGTTCCATGTGCAACAGAAAAGAATTTATAGTCCTATGTTGTAGAATGAAGTGTCCTGTAAATGTCAGTTATGTCTAGTTGCTATAATGTATCATTTAAAGCTATATTTCTTTGTTTATTTTCTATTTGAATGATCTGTTCATGGCTGTCAATGAAGTGTATAAGTTCCCTACTATAACTGTGGTTTTGTCATTTTCTCCTTTTAGATCTGTTAGTAGTTGCTTTGTACATTTTGGTGCTTCTTGGTTGGGGGCATATATATTAATAATATATCTTCTTGTTTTATGGTTCCCTTTCTCATTATGAAATGTCCAGCTTTGTCTCTTCTTATCTTTTTGATCCTGAAGTCTGCTTTGTAAGATATAAGTATGGCTACGCCTGCTTTTCTTTGGGTGCCATTTGCTAGGAGTATTTTTTCCATCCTTTCACCTTGAGTCTTTGTCTGTCCTTATGGCTGTAGTGTATCTCTTGTAGACAACATAAAGTTGGTTTTTGTTCTTTAATCCAGTTTACTACTCTGTGTTTTTTTGTTGGTGAGTTCAGTCCATTTACATTTAGGGTGATGATTGATGTATGAGGATTTTCTATAGCCATTCGTATCTTTTGTTTTCTGGTACCTCTATTTTTCTTTCTTTTTTTAAAGATTTATTTTTATTTTTTTATTATTTTTGACAGAGAGAAAGAGCGAGAGAGAGAGAGATACAGAGACAGAGAGAACTGAACTGGGGGTACTCCCCAGTTCAGCATATGGGTCCGCACGGGCCGGGGCCTGGATTCAATCCTCGGTCCTTGGCGCTGCAAAGTGAGCTCTTCACCCACTGAGCCATCCCGGCTTTCCCTGGTACCTCTATTTTTCGATTGCTTCTTTGCTTTTTTATTCCCATTGGTTATTTTAGTTTGATGGTATTTATGACTATTTTCTCTGTTTTCTCTTCTTTTATTGTTAAGTTTCTCAGTTCTAAGTTCTTTTTTAATGGTTATCATGAACTTTATGTAAAAAAAAAAGTTTCATATTTGCAGTGGTTACTTAAGGATGTTTCTTATCTCCATTCTCTTTGGAAACTTAAACCTTTACTTCCTCCCCTTTTATGTTATTGTTGTTCCATTTTATTCGTATTTACTTTTACTTTTTATTTCAGGTCCCATTGCCTCCTTCAGTGTTTCTTGAAATGCTGGCCTTGAGCTGGAGAATTCATTCAGTTTCTGTATGTCTGAAAAGGTCCTTAGACCTTCATATCTATTTTATTTTATTTTATTTTTTATTTATTTATTTTTTTTGACAGAGAGAGAGGGAGAGAGATACAGAGACAGAGAGAGAACTGAACTGGGGGAGCTCCCAGTTCATCATATGGTTCCGCACGGACCGGGGCCGGGATTCAATCCTCGGTCCCCGGCGCTGCAAAGTGAGCGCCTAACCCACTGAGCCATCCCGGCTTCCCCAAACCTTCATATCTAAAGGATAACTTTGCTGGATACAGGATTCTTGGCTGGTAATATTTTTTTAATATTTTGAATACGTTGCTCCATTCCCTTTTGATTTGTAGAATTCCTGTTGAGTAATCTGATGATAGGCTGATGGGCTTTCCTTTATAGGTTATGGTGTCCTTTTTTCTGGCTGATTTGAGGATTCTTTCTTTGTCTTTGACCTTTGATATCTTCAGTATAATATGCCTTGGAGAGAGTCTGTTAGGATTCAAGTAGCTAGGGGTCCTGTTTCCTTTTTGGATTTGAGGTTGCAGTTCTTGCCATAGATTTGGGAAGTTCTCATCTACTATTTGAGTAAATTCTCTGTGCCCAGCTCATCCTCTGCTTCCTCTGGAATACGTTATTCTTCTATTATTCTTTCTAATGGAGTCAGATAGTTCTTGTAGATATCTTTCATTTAGCTTTTAGGTCTCTCTCTTCTTCCTTCTATGACATTTCCAAATTTTTGTCTTTGATTTCACTAATTCTTTCCTCCATCTGGTTATCTCTGCTTCCTATGCTAGCTATTTAATTTTTTTTATTTTGTTGTTTATCTCCAGAATTTTTATTTGCTTCTTTTTCGTAGATTCAGTTTCCTTTCTGAAATCACTTAGCTTCTTCTGTGTACTCTGCCAATTTTCTTTGAGTTCTTTGAGTGTTTTCAGAATTGCAGTCTTGAATTCTCTTTCATTTAGCTCATTTCCATATCTTCAAGTTCCTTTTCTGTAGATTTTTCTCTTTCTTTCTGAGCACCTTTGTTTACAAGGGTATTCATTGCAGTTGCAGTGTTTTGTTTCCTGGGCATGAGGACTTTTCCCCTGGTAGATGTGAAGGTATATTTCTTTTACTTCCTAGCTGGTGTTAGTATCTTATAATATTTTCTTTTGGTTATTTGGTTTTGTCACAGTGGTAGACTTCCTAGAATGTGGGCTTGTCTTTGACTCAGTTGCCCTGGTCTCTGTATGCGTCCTCTTTGGGAAGGTATGGTGGGCAATGGTATTCTATGTATCTGAGATCCCACTGCTGTCAGAAGCTGCAACAGCTAGATCCCTCTGCTGGCTTCAGGGGGAAGAGTGGGAGCGGGGTTTGTTGGGAAAAGCAGGGGTTTAATTGCATCTGAGGGTAATTGCAGCTTCCCCACAGCAGCTAACTGAAGGCAGGCTGTGGGTAAGGCCTATTGGGTGAGCCCTGGGAGTCAGCAAGGGAAAGCAGCCAGGCTCCGTGTCCAAGGCCACACAGTGCTCTGGTTGGGGCCCCACCTCACTGAGGGCCACTCTGTACCTCGACCGCCAACACAATCCCGGTGTCTGTGCTCCAGCCACTGGAATACGCGCCTCCAGCTCCAATTGCCAGCCTCACACTCCGTGGGCCCCAGCTCCAGCCACCCAACCCAAACCAGGCAGCCGAATGTTCACTCCATTCACCCGCACTGATCGCTGGCTGCTGCTGGTGCCTTGCTCTGGCACTCTGGCCGCCCTCACCACGCCACGGCTGCTCCCCCTGCACTCCCACCTCAGCAGGTTAAGCACTTGCTTTGCAGCCCTGGGGACTAGGGATTGAATCCTAGCCATTTCCCCAGCCTATGCAGACCCATATTCTGAACTGGGGTGTGCTTCCCATGCAGGAGGCTCCCAGACCAGTTCCCGCCTTGCACAGACCCCTCCCAGCTGTGTGGAATGAAACCATGTCAAAAACTGATGACATACAACTATGGAGACTGCTCTGGGCCCTCCCCCTTCTCTCTGTCTCTGTCTCTCTCTGTGTGTCAAAATGAATAAACTAAATCTTTTAAAATAAAAATAAATAATCATCTTATTGCATTGTGGGTAGATGCTAGTGAGTAGTATGAACAGCTCAGTGAGAAGACCCTCAAATACCTCTTGCTATTTACTAATACTGAACTAGTTGAGAGAGCTTTTACCTTCTTCCCCTTCATAAAAAATGAATACTGCAGTAAGTTTTTAAGTCCATATTTAAGACATTCTTTCACATTTGAGCCTGATTTCAAAAATCTAATTGCATCAAAGCAGGCTCCATGATTTCACTAACAAAGTTTTCGTTGGCTAGTGATCTACATAGCAATTATAGACTTTTCAGATAACACTAATATTATTAATAATATATTTAAAATTTGTTAAATAGTTGGTCATCATTACCAGTATTTCACTGTTATAAATATTGTGATATTTAATCTATGGTTTATACTTTTTTGTTTGTTTTTGAGAGAGAATGTGAGGGAGAGAGGGGGAGGGCTCAAGCAGTCTCCATAGTTGCACATCATTAGTTTTTTTTTGGTTTTATTTTTAGTTGTTTTTTTTTTTAATATTTATTTTTTAGAGAGAGAGAGAGATACAGAGACAGAGAGAGAACTGAACTGGGGGAGCTCCCAGTTCAGCACATGGTTCCGTACGGGCCGGGGCCGGGATTCGATCCTCGGTCCCCGGCACTGCAAAGTGAGCGCTTAACCCACTGAGCCATCCCGGCTTCCCCCACATCATTAGTTTTTTGACATAATTTCATTCCACACAAGTGGATGTGGGACTACACAGGGTGGGAACCAAACAGGGCACCTCCCATGGGGAGGCAGCACCGCTTTTCAGCATGTTGGTATAACAAGGTCTCGGGACAGGATTTGATCCCTGGACCTCGTGGTTCCAAGGCAAATAAATGCTCAACCTATGAAGCTATCCCAGCATCTCCTATGGTTTGTACTTTTAGTGTAGTAATTTTTCTTTCCTAACTTGTAATCTCAATTCTACTATTTTACTTTAATATATGTACTGAACAAAAGTATCAATATTTAAAAACAGGTGTTTTCAAAACAAGGGTACAATTTATACAAATAGGTTTAAAATGGATATAAAAGTGGAAAAAGTTGGGGAACCACTGTCTTAAAGAAAAGTGACCTTCCAATAATCAAACTGCTTTTTTACGTAGAATAACTTCATTGTTCCCACTCTGTTCTACTAATAAGTGTTTTTTGCAATGTCTTTTAGTAGAACTCACATTTACAAGAGCAATTTCATACTGTGGAGTATCATCGTTTTTTACTATAGTTATAAAAATGAGAAACTCTTGATAGTGTTGTCCAGCACTCAAGTGTTCAATGAATTGCAGTTAATATTCTCTCAGTTATACAAATGACAGAATTGGGGAAAAGAAGTGGTGTTAATTTGTCCAAGGTGACCAGCTAACCAAAAAGCTGAACTAGGATTTGAACCAAGATATCATTTTCCGAGAGATGGTTCTTTCTTGGTACATTATGTTGCCTTAGTTTTCATCATGCCAGAATTCGATTTGCTACATCAGGAGGCAAAAGGCAACACTGGAAATGGTGCCAATGTGTGTGTTGTGTGGGAATTGAGTGCCCATGCCATGGTTTGCTCTTCAAGCTGTGTACAGTAGTACTCACCCCAAGGAAAGGGCTCCTGGACTGATTCCACAGTAAGCATCCATGGAGGTGAGCAAATCCTCTGGTCACCCTTTCTTTTGTTTTTTCTGTCTTTTTAGATACTACCAGGCACAGCTTTGACTCCTAGGATTCTCCACATCTCAGGGATCTTTACATCTGCAGAAGTAAGAAGAAAATATGACCACGTTCCAGGTGCATACAACTTGCCTTTCTTGCTGTTAAAATCACACTACTCAGAGGTCACGTATTTTTTTCTTTCTTGAGCAGTTTCAAGGAGAACACCAGATACTTAAGGACCTGTTTACTTTGCACTTGTTTTTAGTGTTTGTTTTGTCATTAGTTCTTTGCTTTCAGAAGTAAGAGTGGAAAAATTAATAGGACTGACCTATTCTCCAACTTTGTTACATCACTAACACATTAACTGTTATAATTATCTCACACCCTTTTCCTAACGCGCACTCATAGCTTTATTAATATTCATGATATATATCTATTACGTTGTGCTTTTTTATTTAATATAACATTTGTTTTTTATAGTTATGTAATATTGTTAAATTGATGGAATTTTCTTTTTTTAACTACTTTTTATACACATTAAATTGATTTAGGAGTTTTATTTTGTGTGTTTGTTTTTGATTTTTAAGACTTCTTTTGTTGTTTTTTTGACAGCAACAAAGAATAGTGGGAGGGCCCAGAGCAGTCTCCATAGTTGTAGGTTATTATTTTTCTACATGGTTTCATTGTACACAGGTGGGCAGGGGCTATGCAGGGTGGGAACTGGGCTGGTGGCCTTCTGCATGGGAGGCACACGCCCTCAAGACAGGGGCTTAACCAGAGGGCGAAAACCAAACCTCGGACCTCCTGTATGGAGAATACACCTCAGTTCAGCATACAGGTCTTCATGGGCTGGGGCCAGGATTCTATCCTCAGTCCCCAGGACTACAAAGTTTGTGCTTAAATCCCTGAGCCATTTTGGCTTCCCTTGTTTTTGTTTTTAAGACTTATTTTTATTGTTTTGACAGAGCGAGAGACAGAGATAAGGGGAGAGCCTAGAGCAGTCTCCATAGTTGCACATCATTAATTTTTCACATGGGAGACACACCTCAGCTAGCTGGGGGCTGAACTGGGGGCCTCCCACATGGGAAACACACCCCACTTTAGCATATGAGTTCGCAGGGGCCGGGCCAGGACTTGATCCTCAGACCCTGGGGCTACAAGGCAAGTGCTTAAAATGCTGTGCCATCCCAGCATCCCCACGTTTTTCTACATAGTTTCATTCCAAAGGTGGGGGTCAGGATGCTCAGGGCAGGAACCTGGCCAGGGCTTGGGGCTGCACAGGGCAAGAACCGGCTAGGGATCTCCAGCCTGCTGCAGGAGGTGTACTGGGGGCCTCCCACATAGGAGGTTCTCCCCACTGAGAACTGAACTGGAGGCATGCCCCAGTTTGGCATATGGATCCACAGAGGCCGAGAATCAATCTTCAGACTCTGGACCTCAAGATGAGCATTCAGCCTGCTGAGCCATCCTGGATTTCCCATGTGTTTTATTTTCTTAAACAATACTACAGTGACTTTTCCTACTTGAAGCCTTTTCCTCCAAGAAATCAGTTCTCCAAATCATATTCCTATTTTTTGTCCTCAATATCCTTGGAGGTCAGTATGAAAAAGGTGCATGAGATAAATGCTGTTTCAACTTGATAGATCATTCAAATGTGGCAGAGTACAAAAGGTTCGAACCGCTGCTTTACTCAAACATGATTGACATTTTCACACGGAAAGAGATAGATTGTCCTTTTTATGTCTGAGTCATATCCATCATGTCTTACTTACTGATCAACTTTTATTTCTTTATGTGTTAATTAGTTTTTATGTAAGTAATATGTAACTTTAGGTGCGTGTGTTACTCTGTAATAGGCTTTACATTTTCGGCAGGTTTTGGATCCACAGTAATATCCAGCAGAAGCTACGGAGAGTTCCTATTAATCCTTATCCCCGACATGCACAGCCTCCCTCATGGTTAACATCCCCCACCATATTGGTACATTTGTTAAATAAACCTATATTAACACACCATTGTCATCCAGAGTCCATAGTTTATATTAGGGTTCCCTCTTGGTTTTGTGTTTACTATGGGTTTGGACAAATTCACAATGAATGACGTGTCCCCACCATTACACTATCACACGCAGTACTTTCACTGCTCCAAAAATCCTCTGTGCTCTGTTTGGTGAAGAATCCTATTTATTCTTCACTTCCTCCAATTCCTGGCAAATACTGATCTTTTTACAGTCTCTGTAATCTTACCTTCCTTAAAATATGCAGGGGATGTCAGGATAACTCAGCGGTTGAGCAGTTAATTGCCTCACAGTTGTGAGATCCATGGTTCAAAACCAGTTCTGACCTGTACACGCCCCATAAGCTGTGGCTTGATGGTGAGGGTTTTCACTTCCATGTGGGAGGCCTCTGGTTTGGTTCCTGCCCTACATGGCCCCATATATACCCATGTAAAATTAAACCATGTCACAATTAATGATGTACACCCGTGGAGACAGGACTGGGTCCACTCCACTATCTCTTTTTTTTTTTAACTGAACTGGGGGCACACCCCAATTCAGCATGTGGGTTCGCCTGGGCCAGCTTCGATCCTCGGTCCTCGGGGCTTCAAAGTGAGCACTTAACCCGCTGAGCCATCCTGACCTTCCCCACTTTCTTACCTTCTCTCAAAGTATAATATAAATCTAAAACAACTGTTATGTAGTTAGAATCGTAAGTAGCCTTTAGGGCTGATTTTTTAGTAATATGCATTTTAGGTACCTCTGGGTCATTTTATGACTTGATAGCTCTTTTCCTTTTGGCACTCTATACTCTGTTGTGGATGTACCACATTTTATCCATTTGCCACCTAAAAGGACATCTTGATCACCTTCAGATATGAACTAAGGTTTAACCCTGGTTAAAAACATTCAGTCTTGGTGGATTTGCCATGCACTTAGTTCTCTCTCTGCATTTATTCCTTATAGCTGCTGAATAAGGAGGTTCTTGATCTCATCTTCCATTTAAATAGGTGAAATATGATAAACCAGCTTAGGTTCAAACAGGAAACCAAGCAAGGGTTAAGGAATGTTAACCATTCTGTTTGAAAGTGACAAGACACAAAGAAGACATCTGCTTAGCACTTTCCCTCTCCCATTGGAGGCTTGTTGTTAAGATTGATATTACTATGTGTTTGGTGTTGTAGGACCTGGTGACGATCAAGGACGTGACTGTGATGTTTACTGAGGAGGAGCTGGGGCTATTGAACTCTGCACAGAGGAAGCTGTATCGAGACGTGATGCTGGAGAATTTCTCGAATCTGCTGTCTGTGGGTGAGGACTGGTGCCTTTTCTAACTCAGCGTCAGCCTCCTGGAGTGTCTTTGTATCCTTAAATATTCAAGGTTTTGGGGCCCTTGAAATGGTTCCCTGAATTCTTGGGTATGACATTTCTATGTGGGAAACAAAGAAGGAGATATTTTTGTTTTTATCAACGGGTATGATTATGTGTTGTTAACATAAAATAGACAGTGTCATGCTCTACCTTATTGTTTCTGACTCTATCGTGAGTTATAAAAAACCAATTTAATGAGTTCTGTCAGTTTTTACTGAAATGAAATGATTTAGATAGATAACGTCAATTTTTTTCACACTTTCAGAAAATTCTTTATTCTGCATACATGCGACATTTCTTCAAAAGGGTCATTAAAAAAAAGGTTTGGAAAAATCTGCTTCTGATAACTTGAAGAGTATGCAGTGGGAACCTAGTTTTTCAGGACATTTCACCTAGAATGTGTTAATTTTAAGCATGTGACTTTGTATGTTCACAGGGCATCAACCATTCAAACAAGGCATGGTCCATTTAGTAAGGAGGGAGAAGATTTGGATCATGAAGATGGTGACCCAAATAAAAGGGACTTCAGGTGAGAACCAAACAGTGATGAGTCCTGGAGGAAACTCTCCCACCTGGTTTACTTCTCTCCATGCGGATTTCCATTGACTTGTTCTAAATTGCTAGATGTCTTCCCTGGATTGTTACAGCCACCTTGTTACTGGTTATCATTCTCTCACTCTTTCTATCCTAGGCCTGTTTTTCTAAAGCAGCAAAAGCCATTTTTTGGCAATGTAAGTCAGGTTTCCCTTTCTCTGTTCAAATTTGTTATGGCTTCTTTTATTTTTCCTAAAGTTAAGGATCTACTCTTAATTTTATCCTTCAATTTCAATAAAGATTTGCTAAGATCCTGAAGCCAGTTTTCAAACTTTTTAGCCTATGAGCCATAATAAGAAAGGTGTTTTTCATGTAACCAAGAGAAATATTGTATATGTGCACAGATTTATATGTATGACTTTGCCAGACATTTCAGGAAATGACCCTGTCCCTGATCTGATATGTTGTATTGTGATTCGTTATTTCAAGTGCTTATTGCATGATTCTTAATGTATATTATATAACTAAACAATGGCTGCAGTTTTTGTTGTTGTGAACCGGGTCTCAGAGATGAGAAACACGAGGAATGAATGCAAAATGCGACGAGTCAGAGGGCTAACTGCTCTCTCATGGCAAGTAGCACCCAACTGACTTTGTCGTTGTCTTTTATTAGTAAAGCAAAATACAGCATTCTGAGAAGAGCAATTCTAACACCTGCCGTTTACATGCATAGCAAAGAGCAAAGGCATAATGTTTTCTTTTTTCTCTCATGTGCTTTTGATCTAATCTATGACCTTGTTTATTTGTTTGTTTGTTTTATTTTTTTTTAAGATTTATTGATTTTTGACAGAAACAGACAGAGAGAGACAGAGAGAAGGGCGAGGGCCCAGAGCAGTCTCCATAGTTGACATTAGTTTTCCATATAGTTTCACTCCACAGGCGGGCACAGGGCTGCACAGGGCAGGAACTGGGCCGGGAGCCTCCCACATAGGTCCCGGCAAGAACTGAACTGGGGGCACACCCTAGTTCAGCATGTGGGTCCGCGTGGGCCAGGGCCGGGATTCGATCTTTGGTCCTCGGTCCTCGGAGCTTCATAGCGAGCGCTTTACCTGCTGAGCCATCCCAGCTTTCCCTATGACCTTGTTTTGAGAGCTCTCAGGCATACAGAAGAACTGTTCCTGGAAAGCCAAGGTCGTTTGCAACCTTGGACAGTCAATGACTCGCCTGTGAGTCAAGGACTTTCTCAGGCAGAACATCCTTCTCCATCTCCTGGTGTTGGCTCTACAGTTTTCTATCTGAAAAAGTGATTAAAAAACCCAATGTATGTCCATCCAAAGTTTTTGACACTGTTTTGAAAGAGACATCAGGAAGCCTCAGAAGAAACCATTACATAAGCCCTCATGTGTTTTTTGAACTCCTACTGGTTCTTGCTCATCAGCAGCATCACCCTTTGTATACTCTTGTTGGATACACACTTGCCTTCATAGGGAAACTGCAGTTTTCTGTCTCCTGTTTCACATATCTTGACTAAGTTGCTGTGTGTATCTGTATCAATATAGAAAAATAAATGCACTACATGTATTATATAGAATTTTCAGGAATGCTTTGGATATAAAGATATACTTGAAAATATCTTGGTTCCTGGTATATAGCTTTACAAACAGTTTAGTGAACATCAGATTTTGAGGGACAGTTTACACTCTTCCTGCACTTAACACCAAAATCTCTAGCATTTGGCATGAGCTGCAAGATTGGGGATTCCCAAAACTACCTTATGATTGAATGATGCTCTGCAAGGCCTGATGATAGAACTTACTGAATACTGTTACATTCATGATTAGAGTTTATTAAAGAGAAGACACACCTCACAATGAAGAGAAAAGTCAGAGGAAGGAAAATTTAGGAAAGAACCAGACACAGCTTCCACTGTCCTCTGTATGGAGTCAAGGAGGTGTTTCTTTACTTTCCAACATGAAGCTGTGAGATTATATGCAGTGTATTGCCAATCAAGGAAGCTCACCTGAGCCTCTGTGTCCAAAGTAATTATTGATGCTTCATCACATGGCCAGTGCATGTTGCAATTTTATACGGTTATTCTCAGTCTCTTGGTCCACACCACTTGGTAATTGTAAGCCCCATCTGAAATCACATTCTTGGTCATTCTGGTGTGGTCAGCCTTATTCCTAAATCACATTGTTACATCAGCCAGGGTGAACCAAAACCCTCAGGAACTCTTTTTCAGCACAACATTCCACAGGGTTAGAGCTTATATCTCAGATGTCCAGGTTAAAGGCCACACCCCTTTTTTCATGAGTTTAAATTTTTTACTACCTAAGGATATGTAATATAAATGCAAATATACAAGGTATTATTGCTTATCATTAAAGTATATGTTGATTCATACTTCATTGTATATACAACTTATTTCCTGCATGATTTACCTTCTAAGAGTTTACACTGTTTATGAAATTCATTAGAAATAGCAACAGATTAGCATCATATATCATGTCATTTTAGTTGTAAATCTTTCTTTTAGAACTTGTAGCTCACATTGAAGACTTGGTGTGTTCTAAATTGGATTCATTGATGCTTAGCGGATAGCACCCTACTAGAATACCTGTGTATTTCTGAAGGCATATAAACCAGAGGCCATGTTACATAATTTGTTAAAGTTTCATGCTTTCTCCTAAATGAAATCTTAGAGACCCTGAACAAAGATTTCACGAGTTTACATCTCTTCATTTTCTGTGATTATAGGAGGAAAAATCCACCATGATATGGAGACTGTTCCAGAAGCAGAACCACATGAACTTTCATCCTGGAAAATCTGGCAAAGGATTACAAGTGACTTAATCAGGTGTCAAGACTCCAAGATAAAGAGTCATCAGTTCCCCAATCACGATTGTACTGGCCCTGTTGTGGCAAGACTAGCTATCACTAAAGCTGGCAAAAAACCATACCATGGAAATGAGTGTGAAAAATTTTTCAATACTGTCTCCACCTTTGATCTTCATCAACAGTTAAACCCCAAAGAGAAGTATCATGCATGTCATGAGTGTGGGAAAAGCTTTTTTCATAGTCCTTGGATCCGTATTCATCAGAGAGTTCACTTGGGAGAAAAACAGCATAAGGGTGGTAAGGAATTCAGTCGGACCCCACATCTGCAAGCTCATGAGAAAGTTCACAAAGTACAGAAACCATTCTCATGTGAGCATTGTGGGAAAGGCTTCAGTGGTATATCAACACTTAGTCACCATTGCAAATTATACTCAGGAGGGAAACCTTATACATGTGAAGAAAGTGGGCGATCCTTCATTCATTCTTTCCATCTTTGGAGTCATCAGAGAGTCCACAATGGGGAGAAACCATTCAGATGTGAGGCATGTGCGAAGAACTTTCGTAAAAGGTCACTACTGAATAGTCATTGCAAGGTCCACACAGGCGAGAAACCATACAAATGTGAAGACTGTGGGAAGTGTTTCTGTTGGAGGTCACAACGCCTTATCCATAAGCTCATCCATATGAGCCAAAGGCCTTACAAATATGAACAATATGGAACGAGCTTTTCTAGCTCATGTATTCATTACCAACATAGAATCCACACAAACATGAAACCTTATCGTAAAGAATGTGGAAAGAATTTCATATGGGCCACAAATCTTTTGGCACATCAGTCTGTCCACACTGGAGAAAAGCCATTCAAATGTGAGGAGTGTGGGAAGAGATTTAATTGGAATTCATCCCTTCAATTCCATCAGAGAGTCCACACTGGAGAAAAGCCATTCACATGTGGAGAATGTGGGAAGAGATTTATTCAGAATTCATGGCTTAAAGCACATCAGAGAGTCCACAGTGGAGAAAAGCCATTCAGATGTAGAGAGTGTGGGAAGAGATTTCGTCAAAATTCATGCCTTAAAGCCCATCTGAGAGTCCACACTGGAGAAAAGCCATTCAGGTGTCAAGAGTGTGGTAAGAGGTTCAGTCAGAATTCACACCTTCAAACTCATAAAACAATCCACACTGGGGAAAAGCCATTCAAATGTGAGAGATGTGGAAAGAGGTTTAGTAATAATTCAAAGCTTCAAGAGCATCAGAAGGTCCACACTGGAGAAAAGCCATTCAAATGTGAAGAATGTGGGAAGAAATTTAATCGGAATTCATCCCTTAAAGCCCACCAAAGAGTCCACACTGGAGAAAAGCCATTCAGATGTGAAGAGTGTGGGAAGAGATTCAGTCGGAATTCAAATCTTCAAGCCCATAAAAAAATCCACACTGGAGAAAAGCCATTCAAATGTGAAGAGTGTGGGAAGAGATTTAGACAGAATTCACACCTTCAATCCCATGAGAGAGTCCACACTGGAGAAAAGCCATACAAATGTGAAGAATGTGGAAAGGGTTTCCAGTGCAGCCGGAATCTTAACATTCATCAGAGGTTCCACACCAGCAGAATACTTACATAAATTATGGGATAATGATAAACACTTCAATAATGCCTTCTTAAAGGTCATCTGAGAGTCCACAGTGGAGAGAAGCCACAGAAATATGATACATGTGGTAAAGTTGTTACGCTTTCAGTACTATGGACATGTTCACACAGGGGAGAAACCTTACAAGTGTGAGATGTGGTAAATACTTCATATTAAATTTAAATCTTAACACGTTGCGTATGGCGGGGTTTAAAACCCTCATACCCCTCTGTTCCGGCAGGTATTTAGATGAGACCACGTTGAAATGAACTCTTCTCTTTAAAATGCTATTGCTTCCATATTATTTATAACTTTTCAATGAAATTTTTTGTACTTATGTAAATTTATCCATTGATAATATTTGCTCGTTATATATCAACCAAACCTCATTAATTAAATAAATCTTGCAAAAAATAAAAGGTCAAGTGTAAAAACGAGAATTCTTGTTACCCGTCCTTAATGCATGGCTCAAAAAAATGAAGATTCTCGTGATCCGTACGCAATGTGTTAAAATTCATGACAGAAATCCTGTTGGTGATAAATTTTTGGAAAGGAAAACATTTATTTCATTAATGAGTGTTGTAGCCCTAGCTCAACTTTTCCCAGTGATCCCAAACCCACGCAATTGGTGTGGTAAGGGCTTCAGTCAGAACCTACAACTTATCACTGAAGAGACAGGCCTTAGGAATAATAAGATGAATGCCCAGATAGCTGAAAAGGATGAGCACTTGCCTTCTGCCCAGTGCTAACCCATGTGCTGCACTGCAACTTAACTGGTAGCCACCAGGATAGGCGCGAAGGTTCTTGCCTCTCATTCACGAAGTCCCCACTTCATTTCCAGCCCCACAAGACCCAGGGTCCACCTGTGCAATGCAGGCATGTCACAACTAATGATGTACAACTATGCAGACTGCTCTAGGCTCTCCCCCTTTCTCTCCCTCCCTCTCTCCCCCTCCCTCTCTCTCTCTCTCCCCCTTTCTCTTTGTTTCATCTTCTCTCAACCAATAAAATCTCAAAAAAAATAAAAACAGCTAAGAAATATAATGAGAATTTCAAGCATTTACAAAACTAATATTGGATGTTAAAACTGGTGTCCTATAGCAGGGGTGGCCAACTTTTCTGTATATAAGATCTACTTTTTATCTTAAAAGTGTGTCGCGATCGACTTGTTGTCATAGGCGTAGTCTAAGGGGGAAGAAGGGGTGTGAAATGCATACTATGTTTATACACTGTGTTTCAGTATAAGGTGCATTCCAGCGAGGTATGGGTAGATAAGTAAAATATATGTTCAAAA
>PVKE010035721.1:0-16750 GCA_004027555.1 Craseonycteris thonglongyai
CCTGATGGATAATACAGTGGTAGGACATAAAGTTTGAAAATGATTCATCTTTCCTGCAAAGGGCAATAAATCCTTTGTTTTGACCAACCATTGCTGGTGCCCCATCGGTAGTTATCGCAGACAACTTATGCAAAGGCATGTTTATCGACCTGGCGTATGTTCTGAAAGTTTTATAAATATCCTCACCTCTCGTCTGTCCCTTCATTGGTAATATTTGCAACAGCTCCCCTTTTACTGTGAAGTTACTAAATACCATTCTCACCATAACTGCCAACTGTGTGGTGTCTGATATATCTGTTGACTCGTCCAATTGCAGAGAGAAGCAGTCACATATTTCCAAGTCAGTCTTGAACTGAGTTTGCAAGTCTTTTGAAATTGCGTGTATTCTTCTTCTGACTGTGTTATTGGACAACTGTAGGTCTTGTATCGCTGACATAATCTCACACTTGTTAGAATATTCCTCAAACAAACAATCGGCAGCAGTCAGAAATGCTTCTTTTAACAATTTACCATCCTGGAAAGGTTTTTTCTTCATTGCGAGCATGTGAGAAATTTTGAAAGAAGCAATGGTTGCCTTTTTAGATTTTTCCACATGTCTAGTGAAAACAGAGTGTTGAGTAGTTAAACTTAATTTTAGTTGATTTATTTTTTTCTTTCTTCAGATTTAAGTGGATAATTCGTATCAAAAGTGGTATGACTTGTCTGAAAGTGACGTTCAACATGATGTTTTTTCGGCACTGCAATACTACTGCCACACAACAGGCAAACGCATTTACCTTTTAAATTAAACAATAGGATTCCTCCCAGTCTGTGTTAAAATGATAGGTTCGTTTTCTCTTATTTGGTCCACTCATTTTAGGACTAAAAAAATAAAAATAAAAATAGTTATAGAACTACAATATCATATCAAATTGCCACCATAATAATAGATGACCTACCTCGCTTTTAGTTCATTTAAAATCAAATATATCAAAACACTGTGATCCTAGCTAACCATCACGACTTGATCAGTCCAGCAACCGCAATCAAAATGGCAACTTGGCATCTCCCGGTTGGGTGGAGGAGAGTTTAAAGAGCGCAGCGGCTACACAAGACGCGACAGGTACAAAGGTGAAAGCTAGGGAAACACTTATACATACGATATCGCAAACATACCAACGAATATAATAAACCTGTGTAGATACTCCAACAATATTTTAAAATTCTAACAAATGTATAAAAATAAATTATAGTTTTACTTAGTGTTTATGAAAAACTTCTGATACAGTCAAATAATGGCGGGCGCACACAAATCGGGCCGCGGGCGCCATGGTGCCCACGGGCACGGGTTGGGAATCCCTGGTGTAGAGAGATAGGAAAGAAAACATTATTTTCTGTGTGTATATATATATATATATATATATATATATATATGTATTTTTTTAATTAATTAATTATTTTTATTTATGGTTTTGATTCGGTTTTAACTTTATTAGCAAAAGGTCGTAATCTTTGCCGGAAGTGCAAAGACTTTTCTTATTCGTGCACATTTGGGTCATTGTTTTTAATAGCTGCAGAGTATTCTATGATGTGGATGTGCTGTATTTTAACTAGATCCTCTCAGCAAACATTGCTGTAGCTGCCATAAACATTTTTCAGATTTCTGTGTTTGTGTCCATAAGAGAAAGTTCTGACAATGAAATGATGGGTCAAGGCAAGGCATATTTATTTAAAAAGACATTGTCAAATTGCCCTTCCAAGATAGTAAATATGTAGATTGTGAGAAAGAATGTATGAATGTCAGTTTTCTCTCATATCTGTGTCCATACTGGCTGTTATTATACTTATTTATTTATTTATTTTTGCCAGTATAATTGGTTAAAAATACTATCTATTCATTTAATTTACCTTTCTTTAATATAAGTGAAATTTGAACATCATTGACCATTGTATTTTCTTTTTTTAAATCCTTTATTTTCTTTCTGTTTTTATATTAGGTTTATATTTTGTCTTTTTCTTTATGATACTTTTTGGTTTCTTTTTGCTGTACAGATTTTTTTGAACATTTTATACAGAAACATACCTTTAAACCAGCAATTTCACAGCCAGAAATGTATCCAGCAAATAACCTTCTACAGTTTTTCTATAGTAATTACTTTTCAGTTTTGGAAAGATCTCAATTCATGATATAAAAATGTAAAAATGTTTCCTTCTAGTTTTGTTTTAATTTTTCTTTTTTAAATATTGAAGTCTTAGAAACATTTGGAATTTAAAAGAAAAAGGTAGGGACTCAGCTGGTTGCTTTTTACTTTATCTCAAAAGATTAATTCAGTATAATTTCTTGAATAAGCCATCTTAAAAATTTGAAATGCTATGTGTATTATGTATAACTTCCCATATGTACTTGTGTTTTTATAGATTCTTTATTTTGATCTGATAAAGACTACCAGGGGTATCTTTGGGCTTCCAAAGTTAAGTTAATTAACTTGCTGCTGTGAGGTAGACTGAACACCAGAGCCACCAGCATTTCAAATCCACAATAAAGAATGAACAGAGTTATTACATGATTTTGAATGGTGGAGTTTAGACAAAATTTAAATGAAGCAATATTTGATAAGTTTAAAGAACAGCAAGACTATGTTTCAAGGGATAAATTAACACCAGGCCTTGGCTAAGAAGCCAACCAACTCAGTCCTATTTACTTGGAGACTGTAAAGTTAAGATTAAGTGTGGAATGTTGTGTCTGGGAAACCGATATCTAACTCGGAGTTGGAAATTGAGGTTGCTTCTATTTCATTAATGATCTGTGATCCATGCAAGAGTGGGATGTTCTGGGGTAAGCCGGGATGACTCAGTGGGTTAAGTGCTCACTTTGCAGCGCTGGGGACCGAGGATCGAATCCCGGCCCCGACCCGTGCGGACCCATATGCTGAACTGGGGAGTTCCTCCAGTTCAGTTCTCTCTCTGTCTCTGTCTCTGTCTCTGTCTCTGTCTCTCTCTCTCTCTCTGTCAAAAACAATAAAAAAGAAAAAAGAGTGGGATGTTCTTTTTTTTAAAGATTTATTTTTATTGGTTTTTGACAGACAGAGAGAGAGAGGAGGGGGAGGGCCCAGAGCAGTCTCCATAAATGACAGCATTAGTTTTCCATATAGTTTCATTGCACAGGTGGGCGCGGGGCTGCGCAGGGCAGGAACTGGGCCGGAGGCTCCCACATAGGCCTCAGCAAGAACTGAACTGGGGGCACACCCCAGTTCAGCATATGGGTCTGCATGGGCCGGAGCTGGGATTCAATCCATGGTCTCCGGGGCTGCAAAGTGAGCGCTTAACCCGCTGAGCCATCCCAGCTTTCCCAAGAGTGGGATGTTCTAATTTCATTGATATACTTTCTGGCAGTTTGGTTATAGAGAAAATTTATTAGCACTATGTTTTTAGTATCTACACAGGCATTAAAATAATTTTTTTTTTTTTACAGATTTATAAATACATTGATATTCCTGTTCAACCTGAATATCAAATTATTTTTATCACTCTACCACTGTTTTTTGTTGGTAATACATTTTGCTATCTGGGAGGTCTTATACTGTATTTTAAGTGGGTCTGGTAGGCTTAGTCCACTCAACCCTGACAGCCGTTTCCAGAATTTCTCATATTCACATGCTTATTTTTCCATACTGTTTGAATGGTTTTTGTCAAGTTATATAACTTTTAAAAATATTTTTATGTTTTAGTTGAGAAGGCATTATATATATAATTTGGAGAAAATCAACATCTTTGTCATTTCTTTAAAAAAATTTTTTTTGTCTTGGTAAAATACACCTAAAATGTATCATCTTAACCAGTTGGTTAATAACCATTATTAACCAAAAGGTTTAGTAGTGAACCTTTTCAGTATTAAATACACTTATGATATTGTGCAATCATTACCACCATCTGTTGCCAAAACTCTTTCATCTTGTAAAACTAAAGCTCTATACCCATTAAACAGGAACTCCCCATTGCCCTCTCCCCCAATCCTGACAGCCACCATTCTGTCTCTGATTTTGACTAAGTATCTATCTAGTATAAGTAGAATCATATAATATTTGTTATATTGTGATTGGCTTATTTCATTTAGCATAATGTCTTCAAGGTTTGTCCATGTTGTAGCATAGTACGTCAAAATTTTCCTTTAAGGGCTCAATAATACTGTATTATATGTATATACCACATACTGCTTATCCATTCATCTTTTGATGAAGCTTGTGTTGCTTCCACATTTTAGCTATTGTGAGTAATGCTGCTATAAACATGGGTGTATGAATACCTCTTTTAGACCCTGCTTTCCATTCTTCTGGGCATATATTCAGAAGTGGAATTGCTGGATCATACAGTATTTTTTTTTTAATGTTTTGTGGAACTGCCATACTATTTTCTGCAGTGACAATACCATTTTAAATTATCATTAAGAGATTAAGAGTGCACAGAGGTTTCCATCTTTCCACATCCTCACCAATTCTTTCTATCTATCTATCTATCTATCTATCTATCTATCTATCTATCTATCTATCTGTCTATTGATGGTAGCCATGTTAATGGATGTGAGGTGATTTCTCATTGTTTTATTTAGTATTTCCCTAATGATCAGTGATGTTGAGCATCTTTTTATTGTCAGTATGCTCATAGGCCATTTGTATGTCTTTGGAGAAGTGTCTAATCAAGTCCTTTGCTCATTTTTGTATTGGGTGTTATTTGTTGTTGAATTTTAGGAGTTCTCTGCATATGCTGGATTAATCTTTTTATCAGATATGTGTTTTGAAAGTATTTTTTCCCATTCTGGGAGTTGCCATTTTACTTGATATAGTGTCTTTTCATGTGCAAATACTTAAATTTTTCATGAAATTCAGTTTTTTTGTTGCATGTGTTTTTGATGTCATATCCAAGAAATCATTGCCACCTCTAATGTCATGAAACTTTTGTTCTATGTTTTCTTCTAAGAGTTGTATAGTTTTAGATCTTATGTTTAGGTCTTTAATCCATTTCATGTTAATTTTTGTATATGGCATTAGGTAAGGGTCCTACTTCATTCCTTTACATGTGGATATCCAGTTTTCCCTGTACCTTTTGTTAAAAAGACTATCTTTGTCCATTCTTTGGACTAGTCGAAAGTCTTTTGACCATGAATGTAAGGGCTTATTTCTAGGTGTTCTGTTCTGTTCCACTGGCCTAAATGCTTGTCTTTATGCCAGTGCCACACTGTTTGATTACTATTAACTTTTGTAGTAAGTTTTGAAATCAGAAAGTGTGAGTTCCCCACTCTTACTCTTTTTCAAGATTGTTTTAGCTCTTTGGGGTACATTGAAATTTTATATGAATTTTATGCTTAATATTTCTGTTTCTGCAAAAAGCATTGTTGGATTTTGATAGAAATTACAATAAATTTGTAGATCACTTGATAATATTCATATCTTAACAATATTAAGTCTTCATTTCATGAACGTGGGCTGTCTTTTCACTTATTCATGTATTTAATTTCTACTAAGGATGCAAAATATATGTTTTCATAGAACAGTAACAAAAAGCTATTCCCACTTTTGCGTTCTGAATCTCAAATTTTGGGAGTATGTTTTTAAAATTTGAGATAATACAACTTGATTTTAATTTGATTATAAAGTGCTATGTAATTTTTGGAAAGTTTATTAATTTGTTTCTTAAACTTACATACTTTTCAGGATTCATAAAATCCTAAGGTTCGTTCTAGTGCCAAGATTATGAAATTTTAATGCTCATAAAATACTTCGGGCTTAATGGGTGAAGGCTGTGTTAATTTTTTTTGTTTTTAATTTCTATAGTATTTGTAGAAAATATTTTTAGTCCCTCTTGTCTTTGAATTAATATTTATTTCTGTTATAGTTCATATGAGTTGAATATACATCAAAGGAAATAACAGTTTGTATTATATATGAGTTTATCACTTTGGTTTATGGAATTGTAAAAGCTTTAATTGATGGAATCATGATTTCATGGTGGATAATACTTAATGATTATGTGGGCATAGTTTTATGCAGTTATAACGCATTTCATTTTTATTCCTTTTTGATAAGATAATGAGAGACTTGTTAAAAAAGCTTTGAAAAAACTTGATTTTAGAGATTGAGGCATGATTTGAAATACAATAGAAGCAGTTTTATTTGGCAAATTAGTTGCTATGGATATAGATGCCTATTTGGAAAAGTCATTTCTACGGTTTTCCCTCTTCCCCTCTGTAAAACAAACATACATACATTGGAATGCATGAATGCATTTTACTAGTCAGGCAGTGTGTTAGGTGCTAGAGATTAGAGATGATATAGAAGTATAAGGCTTGTAGCTATACTCATGGAGCTCATAGTCAAATGGGAAAGAGATATGTACCTGCTTATTATAATGAAGTATGATAAGTACATAATAAAAGTTACGAATGAAGGAACAAGGAATCATTTGATGGGAGAGCAGTTAATATGACCATTGGTGTTAGGGAAGCAAGGTCATGGAAAGTACTGAAACTAAGGTAACCTTTAAAAATAGTGCATCTATCTGTCCAGTAAACAAAATTGAGGAAGTCACTCCAGACAGAAAGAATAGAATGGCTAATGTCATCCATGTGAAAAGCCATGGCAAGTTTGGAGGACGTGTGCATATGAGGTCTGACAATTAAGTGAGCGAACTTGCTACTGTGCACTTACATTAGCAGCACTGTGCAAACAACTCAGAAAGGTTTCTTTCTTTTTTTTTTAAATTTTATTTATTTATTTATTTTGTTTTTTTGACAGAGAGAGACTGGGAGAGAGAGAGAGAACTGAACTGGGGGAACTCCCCAGTTCAGCACATGGGTCTGCACGTGCCAGGGCCGGGATTCGATCCTTGGTCCCCAGCGCTGCAAAGTGAGCACTCAACCTACTGAGCCATCCCGGCTTCCCCCAGAAAGGTTTCTTAACCTTGGTATATCAGTGTCTCACAGCTGTGTTTGTGTTTACATGTGGCGATGTCTTGCTGAGTGGCAGTCATTGTGTGTTTTTGTGTGCCATCATGAGAATGTTGGAGCTTGAATTAGAGCAACAAACAAACATTAAATTTCTTGTTAAACTTGGCAAGAGTGGAAGTGAAATCAGGGACATGTTAGTCCAAGATAATGCCATGAAGAAAATGCAGTGTACAAATGGAGTAGACATTTTTCTGAGGTGAGAAGAGTCACTGATGAAGAGAGGTCAGGGCAGCCAGTAAGGAGCAGAACTGACAAAAACATTGCAAAAATTTGTTGAATTGTACGTCAAAATTGTCAGCTGACTATGAGAAGCATAGTGGACCAACTAAACATTGATAGAGAAACAGGAAAATCTTAACTGAAAATAAGAAAGGTATGTGCAAAAATGGTCCAGAAGGAGCTTACCAATGAACAAAAGCAAAGTAGAATTGAAGTTTGCCAAGATCTTTTGGTGAGACAAGACGATGTTTAGGCCATGTTATCACTGGCAGCAAAACATGAGTATACCAAATATGACAGTGAAACAAGGTGTAAGGTGCACAATGGAAGTCAGCCAATTCTTCATGACTAAAAGAATTCTGTCAGTCCAAATCAAGAGTCAAAATGATGTTGCTAATGTTTTTTGATATCAGACTGGAGGTTCATTATGAATTTGTACCAACTGGAGAAACAGTCCGCCAAGTTGACTATTTGAAAGTGCTGAAAAGGCTGTGTGAAAAAGTTAGAAAAAAAAGACCTGAACTTTTTGCCAGCAACTCCTGGCTCTTTCATCAGTACAGTGTACCAGCTCCCATGGCACTGTCTCTCAGGGAATTTTTAGCCCTTAAACAAATTATTGGAACACCCTCCCTACTCACCTGATCTGGTCCCCAATGACTTCTTTCTTTTCTTTTTTTTTAAATTTATTTTATTGTTTTTAACAAAGAAAGAGACAGAGAGAAGGGGGAGGGCCCAGAGCAGTAGCCACAGTTGTATTTCATCAGTTTTTGATATGGTTTCATTCCACACAGGTGGGCAGGGGCTGAGCAGCACAGGAGCTGGGTTGGGGGCTTCCCAAATGGGAGGCATGCCCCTTGAGCCAGGGGCTGAACTGGCAGGGTCCGGGGGCAAGATCTGAACTGGGGGCCTCCCATACGGGAAGCACACCCCAGTTTAGCATATGGGTCCACAGGGGCTGGGATTTGATTCTCAGTCCTTAGGGTTGCAAAGCAAGCACTTAACCCTCTGAGCCATCCTGGCTTCCCCTATATCCTTTATCTTCAGGTAAAGGAAAAAATGGGGGAAGCTGGAATGGCTCAGCGAGTTAAGTGAATGCTTTGTAGTCCCAGGGACTGAGGATTGAATCCTGGCCCTGGCCCGTGTAGACCCATATGCTGAACTCTGGGGTGTGTTACCCATGCGGAAGGCCCCCAGTTTGGATCTCTCCCCCTGGTTTGGCTCCTGGCCCAGAGGGGGTGTGCCTCCTATGTGGGAGGCCCCCCGGTTCCCACCCTGTGTGGCCCCTACCTATCTGTGTGGAACAAAACCATGTTGAAAACTGATGATGTACAACTATGGAGCCTGCTCTGGGCCCTCCCCCTTCTCTCTTTCTCTCTCTGTCTCTGTCTGTGTCTGTCTCTGTCAAAAACAATAAAATCTTTAAATAAATAAGTGAAAAAAATAAAATTACCCTTGATGGGACCTTACTTGGTATTTTACCCTTGTTTGGCTTTCTTCCCTGTCCTTTCTTAACTTTCTTACAAATTTTTCCGGGGAATACTTTCTAATAAATCACTTTCACACAAATGCCTCCTCTCAGAGTTTGCTTCCGTAGAACCCAATTTAAGATGACCACTAATGTTTGGACTGCATTCTCTTTGATAATTTATTATTTTGGAGTGAGCTTGCACTGAGTTTATCTATGACTTTTTTTGAGCTCTCTTTGTCAGATACTGTTATCAAGCTTCTACATAAAAGAAGAATTGGCAAAGTTCCGCTGCTCAGTTTCCTGGAATGATTTATGTAGCCTAAAAATTTCATTTTGGGAAGATAGAAGTATCCAGGAAAATCCTGCATGTTTTTGAAGGCTGGCTTTTTGACAACAGTACTTTATTTCCTTTGTGGTTATTTATCCATTTAGGTTTTATATTGAGTCAGCTTTGATAAATTACTTTTTTAGAGAAATGTGTGTTTCATTTAAGTTTTCATGTTTAATAGCTACTTGTTATGTAATGTATGCTCTTGTGTTATTTTATCTGTGAATGTGGATATAGTTTGAATTCTAATTTGAATAAATCCAACTGTAAAATAGACATTTGTGAACTAATTGATGCAGTTTGATTATAGAAGACAGTTGGGGAAATACGATTTGGCTGTGGGTTGGATGAGTCCAAAGAATTATTGTTAATTTTTGGTAGGCATTTCATAATGGCATTGTGGCTTGTACAAAAATGTTTATATTTTCAGAGAAGTATATTGAACTATGTACAGATGAGATGACTTAATGTCTGGGGTAAACATTAAAATTCTATAATCAAATGACAAAAGTAATAAAAGAAGTACTGTATTTATAAGATGTCCCCATGTATAAGATGACCCCTACTTTTCTAACCCATCATCAAGAAACCAATACATGGGTTACTCTTGTGTATAAAATGACATCCAATTTTTGGTCTAACGATTTTAGACAAAAGTGTCATCTTGTACATGGAAAGATACAGTAAATATAGCACATTTTTTATTATAATTCAATCTGTGATGGGTATATGGGGTTTTATTGTTATACTTTTATGTGCATTTGAAGATTTTTATAATTAAATTAAAAACCCAACTCTGAATTAAATTAGAGTACCTTCTTCTTAGCACATTCTCTTACTCCCACCCCATTTTCATTCACTTTTGATGTGCCTTTTCTGTCTAGGTGTCTTATAGTTAAACTATTGTTGGTATTTTCTAGGTAGCTTTTTTTTTTCCAAGATAATAATATTTCTGCTTTGTTTCATAATTACCACACACAGTTACTCCATAGTTTAATATTGGAAAGGATTAAAACTTTTCATGTTGTACATTAATTCTTTCATTGAATGATTTCTTATACCGTATTTGTGAACTTTTAAAAAACTGAATATAATTCTCAATGAATATGTTTAAGTAGGTAGTATACCAAGGATATATGAGTACTGAATCATTGCATAATGAAAATGTTTTCCTGTTACTTTGATTTTCAAATGGCAAGTTACTGATTAAGTCTATTGGCATATGTTTTCACCCTCAAATACAGGAGTTTTTGCATCTTTTTTTTTTCTTTTTCTTGGCATATAATAATGATAAAGGGGATAATCTAGCTTAATATTTTTTTCTTCTGTGGTTTTGCCTTTGATTTGCTTGTTTTTTGGGGAGGGATTATTAGAGGATTTTTTGAAGTGTGAAACGCAAGATCTCTCATTACTGATTCATCTATATTAGCATTTTTTTAATATGAGACCTGTAAATATTCAGATACACGGCATCCGTTTCAGTGCATTTTCTTTTATTAATACTATATCTGACTTTTTTCCTATTTTGTTTGTTCTTTTCTCTTTTGGGAAATAAGTTACCCGTCTATTGACTCTCCATTGCCTATCTTTCATATCTGTCATCTCAATAATTGCTCTAATTTCTTCAATTTCAGAGATTACAAAGTAATCCTGTATACTTTTTCTTCCTTATAAGGTATTCAGAACTGTGTTTTTCATCTACCTTTTGCTCTTATATTTCCCACTGCAAGATTTTTATGTAAGTCTCATGTATTTCTGTTTATTTGTTTTTAAATAGAATCAATTTTAGCTAGTCTTGCTTAAAATTGTATATATGGAAATCTCTTTTATTACTTTCCATATGTAGATGATTGTTTTATGCATCATTTTTGATGTTTTCTTTAAAATTTGATCTAGAGATTTGTGATGATGATGATGATGATGATGATGATGATTTCTATGCAGCCATTTAATTACCTGAGAGAAGTAAATTGGGGAACTGGGACCTTGCACAGGTGCAAGTAGAAATTTGTTTCTGATCTTATTCCTGTGATTTTTTTTTTTTTTAACTCTAGGAGGAAAGGGGTGCTTCACTAGGTTGAAGACATATTCAAGATTTTTGGGTCATATTTCTTATTTTGTGAATAGTTTACTTTGATAAGAAGTTGGGTTTGTTTCACAATTCAAAACATATTTTTACCCACATAACTTACTTTTGATCTATAGTAGTTGGATGCCATTTTACATTCCCACCAACTATGTATAGTGATCCAGTTGCTCCATCTCCTTATCAGTATTTTGTGATATCACAACTTTTTGTTTTAAACATTCTTGTGCGTATATAGAGACATCTTATTATAATTTTAATTTGCATTTTTCTAATGCCAAATGAAATTGAATATTTTCTCATTTGCTTGCTTATCTGTACACCTTCTTAAGTGAAATGTCTGTTGATGCCTGGCTCATTTTCTAATTTAATGGGTATTTTTCTGGTTTGTTTTGTTTTTTATGCTCATTTAAAGAATTTTTTATATATTCTAAATATTAGTTCTGTTAGATGTCTGGTTTACAAATATTTTCTCCCAGTTTGTAGCTTGTCTTTTCAGTCTTTCAATATAGTCTTTCACAGAGTAAAAGTTCTTAATTTTGAAGTCCAGTTTATTAATTTTTCTTTTTTATGAATTGTGCTTTTGGTGTCAAATCTAAGAATTTTTTGCCTCACCCTAGATCCTAAAGATTGAAAACAGTTGTTTTTGTTTTTCTAGTTGCATTGTTTTTTTCTGTTGTTGCTGTTTGGTTTTTTTTTAACATTTAAGTCTAGGATCCATTTTGAGATAATTTTTGTATAAGGCAGGAAACTTATGTCAGTCTTTTTTTTTTTTTCTTTCTGTCTAGGGATGTCCAGCAGTATATATTGAAAAGTCTTATCATTTTTCTACTCAACAGCTTTTGTACCTTTGTCAAAAATCAGTTGAGCATATTTATGTAGGTCTATTTCTGCATTCTTTATTCTGTTCCATTGATTTATGAGTTTGTTCCTCTTCCAGTACTATACAGCCTTGATTCAGTTGTAGTATGATACTTTAAATTCAGATCGACTGATTCCTTTCACCTTTTTCTTCTTTTTAAAAAATTGTTACAACTATTCTACTTTCTTTGCCTTAACATAAATTTTAGAATAATTTGTCTAAATTTACAAAAATCTAAATGGGATTTTGATAAAAATTGCATTAAACCTATGTATTAGTTTCAAATTGGGGAGAATTGGCATCTCTACTATTTGAGTCTTCTAATCTATGAACACGATCTGTCCCCCTATTTAGTTAGGTGTTGTCTGATTATTTTTCATCAGTGTTGTATAGTTTTTAATCATGCAAGTTTTGTACATGCCTCCAATTTTTTTGTGCTTTTCATAATCTTCCTTATCTTCAAAAGGATCATTTAGAGGAAGGAGGTCATGCTATAAATGTTTAGCTGATATTCAAATATTTATTTAATTTACTTTTTATCTATAAGTCTAAGTAAATCTAACTTAAAATGTTAAATCTGCAAAATAATATGACTAATATAAAGTAATCCAAATTCTGTAGAACTTTAGCAAAATAAAATGGTTAAGTCTGAATTCTTGTTTTACATTGCTAGAACCTCTCTGTCTGTGAAATGGGATTAATAGTTCCTAGTTTATGGGTTAAGGTACTCCCTTGAAGCTCTTAATACAAGACTCAAATGTTAGCTATAATTATCTCTCTTATCTCTGCTGTTCATAAAGATGTTACTCATATTTGTTATGATAGTCACCAAAAGTTATTTCTGGTTGATAGGATTTGAGGTGATTTATTTCTTCATCATTTAGTGTGTTTTTGCTGTTGTTTGTTTTGTTTTTTCTTTAACAATTAGTATCACACAATTGTTTCTTAAACATGAAGTGAAAATGTGAGTTTTAGTTGTCACAGCACTTTTCTGCATCTGAAATCTCAGTTGTTGAGCCTGGAAATCTGTATTTTTAAAATGCTCCTCAAGATTTACCCATGCCCGTATTTACCGATACCCCACACCAACTGTGATTATTCTGCTCATTTTATTGACTTGTTCAAATGTGTGTTTTAGCAGCAAATAGAGGGATAAACTCATAGTTTAAAGTTAAATACTCTTTAAAATGTTCTCAGATAGCAGGAATTAATTTTCCAGTATAGCTAAAAGTTAGACTTTTTGCTCTTGGTTTGTATATTGCTTTATAATTTATAACATCCTACTAATTTTTTCTTACAGAAATACACTTTCGGGAAATGGCCTCTAAATCTTGGCTGAATTTTTTAACCTTCCTTTGTGGATCAGCGATCGGATTTTTTTTATGTTCTCAGCTATTTAGTGTTTTGTTGGGAGAACAGAGTGACACCCAGCCTAGCATTCTTCATAATGATCCTCATGCTAGGCATTTAGATGATAATGGAAAGAATCATCTAGAAGGACAGATGAACTTCAATGCAGATACTAGACAACATAAAGGTATGGTTTATTAAGGAGTAAACATAAACAATATTTTTCAGTCTATGTAAGTGTTGAGAGAATTGTGAAAAGTTATTTATGTGAATTTGTTATATCATACTATATCTTTTGATGAAAGGGAGTTTAATACTACATGTTAAATGATAATTCTCAGTTTGTCTCAGGAGAAAGAAGTTGCTAAGAGTCAAATTTGTTTAGGTAGCAAAGTATTAATTTTGAATGTATTTTTCAGTAGAAACAGTTCAGAAATTGTAATTTGGGGAAAGGCAAAATATTTCAGACTAGATTTGTTTGAATTTTGTCTTAATTTTATTAATATGGTTTATAGGTGTATCTGTGGTTTTGATTTCTGCTGTTGTCATGTTTTGCTCTTAGGTTTTGCTTACTTGTGTTTTTTTAAACTCGAGGTGTATATAAATCTGAGTTTATATTTTTTTATTTTTAAAGATTTATTTATTTATTGATTGATTGATTGATTGATTGATTGATTGTTTTTTGACAGAGAGAGGAACAGACAGAAGTGGGAGGGCCCAGAGCAGCATCAGTTTTCCATATAGTTTCACTCCACAGGTGGGCGTGGGGCTGCGTAGGGCAGAAACTGGGCTGGGAGCCTCCCCTACAGGCCCCGGTAAGAACTGAACTGGGGCACACCCCAGTTCAGCATGTGGGTCCTCATGGGCCAGGCCCGGGATTCGATCCTCGGGCTCCGGGGCTGCCAAGTGAGCGCTTAACCTCCTGAGCCATCCTAGCTTCTTGAGTTTATATTTTTCTCAGTAGCTAATATCACTAATCTTTTCTTTTGAGAGGCATAAAGAACTAGGGAAGTAGAAAACTAAGGATGTGTTATAATGACTTCATTTTCTCCTAGCCTGAGATCTCAAACCAGATTTTTTTCAATTGGGTTCTCTGTGTGCCCATTAAATTACTGATTTTCTCCAAGTTTCTGTACTTTCTCTCTCTTTATCTATGTGATGTCATCAACCCCCATATTTTATTTCCATCTATTCCTTACTGTCTTCATCTTCAACCCAGATCTAGTCACTTTGAGCAGACATTAACAGAATTCAAAGACCACTGCAGTTTTTATGGTTTGACATAAAAGAATACAAGCTGTAAGTGGCTTGAAAACAGTTGGAATTCTAGGATGCAGAGGGTCCCCATTAAGAACTGTTTCTCTTATCTTTCTTGCTGTAAATTCTTTTCCACCTTTCAAGCAAAGGTTGAAGGACAAGGTACCAAATCTTGGTTGAGTTTTATGAACTAGCACGTATAATAAATACATAAGGGGGTGTCCAACCTTTTTGACTTCCCTGGGACACACATAAAATACACTACAATAGCTGATGAGCTAAAAAAAAAAGGGGAGGGGAATATCTCCTGTGCTAGCACACACTACAAAGTAATTAATGAGTGAATAAATGAAAGAATGAGAATGAGTCTCTACTAGATCCCAGCAGTGGGGAGAAATTTGTCTTTCTCTAAGTGAGACACATTGAGGATTCCTGCATCCACCAGTTTCCTTATCCATTCAGGATTTGGTATGTCTGAATAGCTAGGAGATTGGGCTTCTCACGTGTAAGAACCTTGAAGGTTGTCTAACTGAAAACAGGATGATTTTGTCTGTTTTTAGATTGTGAATTCTTGATATTCAGAGGGCCATGAGTATATTTTCATGCCCTGCCCAACCTTGCCTTCTATTTCCTCTCAGTCAGTTAACCAGAAGTTTATGCCTCAGTTTTTAATTTTTCACTGGACTGAGCTTTTATAACTCACTGTTTGGACATTAACTTGAACGATATGCTTTGTCAGGATTCTGCATTCAGCACTGCTACACAAAATGTGGTTTTGCAGATTCATGCTGGTCTATAACTAAATAAGTATTGAAATCACAATTAAACAGAAACATTTATGGTAATTCGAAGTAATTTTGTCTAAATATAAATATAAAAACTTATTGGGACTCATACTTTATATTGCTTGTTAAAAGTTTATTTTTTGGTTTTTTGTTTTTAGCATATTTACAAAAGTATTGTTCTCTAACTGTTGGGAGAAAATTTTTAACCTTCACCAAGCACTGATCTGGTTAAAATCTTAAGGTTGGACTATTTCTCTGTACCAGTTTTACTCAAAATGTGGTCCTGACATGACAGCCTGTCAATAGTTTGTTATCTATCTGCATCCAAATAAGGAGCTTGCACCAGGATGCAAATCAGTTAAACTCCCTGCTTGGGATTTCTTTCTGGGAAGCGGGGGATGGAGCAAGATTTCCTCAATGAAAAGATTAATATGTTGCTTTATATTCTGGAATGAGCTCCTTACATATTTCTTTGCAAACTGATACTTTGAAAAACACTACTATAGACAGGTAGTATTTCCAAAGGTAGTGTTAGAAATACCACTTTTACCTATTTATCTGTTATTTTTTTGACTGGTAGATTTACATTTTGTAATAAGGTATGTTACAATAAGAAGTACCGTAATCTTAACCCTACATTAACTGCTCTGCATCAAACTGGGATAGTTATGAAAGCCTTTTTAAAGCCACCTCAGGGTACTTGTAGAAATTTATAACAGTGGGCTCTTGTGAGCTTCAAAATGAACTGCCACTTCAGCATCATGTCTTTCCTGCCCTTCAGAAGCTTAGTCAGAAGAAGAAAAAATTCCTGTCAGTGTTCTGTTAAGAGCCTGCTGAAGCTTTTGTTGTAGAATGGAGTGAAAAGGAAATAGTATCTAAGGTAGTTCTTTAAATGCTTATGAATCACCAGAAGAACTTGTTAAAATGTAGATTATGATTCAGTTGGTCTGGGGTGGGACCTGAGATGCTGCATTTCTAACAAACTCTCAGGTGATACTGATTCTGTTTGGTCAGTGCACTGCAGTTTGAATAGTAAGAAATTAAGTCATAGTGACAACTGTTAGGTCCAGTGATCTAGGTAAGATTGACATGAAACCAATAAATCAAAATGTCACTTCATATTTGGTTGTTTTGCTTTCTTCCAGCTAAATCACTAAAAGTAGGTAGATACGTAAATGAAAATGGGGGGTGTCTTTAAAATTGTTTAAGAAAATGTCTTCAGGGGAAAGCCGGGACGGCTCAGCGGGTTGAGCGCTCGCTTTGAGGCCATGAGGACCGAGGATCGAATCCCGGCTCCGGCCCAGGCAGGACCCACGTGCTGAACTGCGGAGTTCCCACAGTTTGGTTCTCTAACTGTCTCTGTCTCTGTCTCTCTCTCTATCTGTCAAAAAGTAAAATAGAAATAACTATGCACTG
>PVKE010035722.1:0-16742 GCA_004027555.1 Craseonycteris thonglongyai
AAAAAAAAAATGACCGGATCAAAGAAGAAATAAAACAAGAGATTAAAATATATATAAAAACTAGTGACAATGAAAATACTACATACCAAAATTATTGGGACACAGTAAAAACAGTAATAAGAGGAAAATATATATTGTTATAGGATTATCTCAAGAACCAAGAAAAAGAGCTAAGATGGCATGAGAGGAGGACCCCGAAACCTACCTGGGAAGGGACTTTTGAACAAAGGGGAATCCACAGGGGAAACCCTGAGAAACAACCTCAACTGAGAGAACCACGCAACACAAAACAACACCCAAAGGTTAGAGGAAAAGGGGCAAGTGGGAGAGGGAAGGGGAAGGAGCAGTACAGGGACAGGGACACAAACACGACCCATGGCTGGCAGAGAAAAGGGGTATTGGGAGACTATGATCAAGGTGGAGCTAGATCCTGGACGGGCTAGAACCCGAGACCCGAAGAGAGCGGAAGCCCCATGAGACTGTGGACAATTTAACATCTAAACCCAAGGGGTGGTACACTGTGTCCCACTCAGATTATGAAGCCTGAGGTGGAATAGGGACCATGGAGCAGGAGCGGCTGAACTTCCCAGGTGGCGAAAGAACAGGGTGCCAGTTCACCAGCTGCAGCTCAGCCAACCTAGTCGCTGGCCTACAAAAGAAACACAGCTGAGATGAATACGAATCAGCTCTTAGGGAGCTGCTTTCCAAGCCACTGGCTTTCAAAGTGAAAGCACAGCCCTAGAAGAGCAGAGGACAGAGAAAGGCTGAGCTACAAACCTTGGATCTGGTGGGCCGGCTCCACTGCTGGCAGGATCTGTGCCCTTATCTTGGCTGTGCCTGCACACCCTGCTGGCCAGTGGCTTTCAAAGTGAAATCACCGCCCTAGAAGAGTAGTGGACTCCACAGGGGAGGAGGAGAAAGACTGAGCTGTGCACCTCAGATCTGGCAGACCAGCTTCCCTGCCTGCTGAGGGATCTGGGTCCTTATCTCATCTGTGTCTGCATGTCCAGCACCCAGCCAGCAGGATCAGCACCTGAAACCCAGAAATGCAGACTCAAAAGAGTGAATGGTCTCTAGGTGAGGGTGAGGCTAGGAGCACAGCCAGGAAGGCAGAGTGCCCTCTAGAGAGGGCTGGAGAGGAAAGCATAGGGTTGAACCATGTGCCAGTCCCCTCACTCACTGCTCTATACCAGCTGGGCCAGCATCCTGAAGCCTGAAAACATGGACCCGAACAAAAACTGTCTCTGGGTATGACTGATTCTAAACCCAGATCTGTGAAAATAGAACATGCCCTGGGAAAATGGTCAACACAGCACACACACTGACCCACCAGCCCCCCTCCCCCTGCTGATAGGAGAATTTGCGATTGTGTCTCAGACCTGCCCCAGCTCCTACCCACACTCCCCCACCCCAACCCAAACTTCGACTGGTTCCCCTTCTATCAGCTAAGCCAGTAACCTGGAGTGCAACCCCAGGACACAGAAACTGACTGCTTCCCTTAACCCTCTTCCAAAACTCATCCCCCCTCAACTGAGACCTTACTGCAACCTGCTACACAGCAGAGACATACCAGGCTTCAGTCAGCCCACAGCCCATTGCACTCTCCCAAAGAGAGGGAACATCAAGACTAAGACAATCGGAACACAAACAAAATAAAGAAGCCCATCTTCTAGGAAAGCCCTCAGAGGAAAAACATACTGATGCCTAAGGAGAAAAAACTATATCGAATACAATGAACACCTCAGAATCCAAAGCCACTCCAAAAGAATATGGAAAGTCTTTAGAAAAGGAGCTTACAGACTTGGAAGCCAATAACCTAAGTAAAACAGAATTCAGGGCTGCAATTCTCAAGACACTCACACAGCTCAGTACTGGCAAAGTACCCAGACACAGTTAAATGACCTCAAAAAGAAAATCTCTGATCAAAATGAATACTTTACCAACAAAATTGAGAAATTAAAGCAGAACCAAAAGGAACTCCTCAAAATGAAAGGCATAATGGGAGAGTTGAGAAAAGAACTAACCAGCATAAGAAACAGGGCTGAACAGCTGGAGGAAAGAATTAGTGACATCAAAGATAGAAACATGGAAATTTCACAGATGGAAGAAGAGTCAAGAGAAATAAAAGAGCCCCACAAGAACTCTCTGACTCCATTAGAAAGAACAACATTAGGATAATAGGGGTACCAGAAGAAAGTGAGTTGGAATCTTCTCAGAGCCTTTTAAAGCAGATAGTAGATGAGAATTTTTCTAACCTATGAAAAGAACTGGAACCCCAAATTCAAGAGGAGAGCAGGAGCCCTAGCTACCTAGACCCTAGCATATCTTCTCCAAGGCACATTGTTCTGAAGATGACAAAAACCAAAGACAAAGAAAGAATCCTCAGGGCTGTCAGGGGGAAATAAAATAAAATAAAATAAAATAAATAATATATATATATGACTTTCAAAGGAAAACCTATCAGGCTGTCATCACACTTCTCAGCAGAAAATATGCAAGCCAGGAAGAAGTGGAGCTCAATCTTCAAAATTTTAAAAGATAAATTTTCAGCCAAGAATTAACTATCCAGCAAAATTAACCTTTACATATGAAGAAGGAATAAACAACTTTTCAGATATACAGAAGCTGAGGTAGTTCTCCAGCACAAGACCAGCATTCTAAGAAATACTGAAGGAGGTTATTCAACCTAAATCAAGAAATCAAAATAAATGGGAAAAAGTTGGAACAACAAAGATATAAAAAGGAAGGAAGAAATGGATACAGGAAATCCTCATATATCAATCATCATCCTAAATGTAAATGGACTGAATTCACCAATAAAGAGGCACAGAGTATCAGATTGGATTAAAAAACAAAATCCAACCATATGCTGCCTATAAGAGACACACCTCAGCCACAAGGATAAACACAGGTTCAAAGTGAAAGGGTGGAAAACAATACTCCAAGCAAATGGCATTCAGAGAAAGGCAGGAGTGGCCATACTGATTTCTGATGAAATAGACATCAGGATAAAAAAAGTAATAAGAGATAAAAATTGACATTTGATATTGATAAAAAAGACAATACATCAAGAAAACATGACACTAATCAATATATATGCAGGAAGCACCAAAATTTACAAAGAAATGACTAACGGATTTAATTGTAGAATTTGACAAAAATACAATCATAGCAGGGGACCTAAACTCCCCTTGACAACATTGGACAGATCATCGAAGCAGAAAATAAATAAGAAAATTGCAGCCTTAAATAGTACATTACAGGAATTGGACATAGTTGATATTTATAGGACACTCCACCCTGCAATACAGGACTATACATTTTATTCTAGTGCACATGGAATATTTTCAAGAATAGACCACATCCTGGGACACAAATCCAACCTCAGCAAACTTAAGAATATTCAAATCCTACCAAGTGTATTCCCAGACCACAAAGCTTTGAAACTGGAGATCAACTGTAAAAGAAAAGCAGAAAAAATCACATATACATGGAGATTGAACAACATGCTATTAAAAAATGACTGTATCAAACAAGAAATAAAACAAGAGATTAGAACACTTATAAAATTGAATGACAATGAAAACACAACATACCAAAATTTCTGGGACACAGCGAAAGCAGTAATAAGAAAGAAATTTATATTGTCACAGCCCTATCTCAAGAAACAAGAAAAACTACTAGTAAACATCCTAATATCCTATCTTAAAGAACTAGAAAAAGATGAACCACTGGTTAGGCTTACCAAAGGACAAAGAGAAAAATCTCATATTTCCAGAATTCGGAACCACAGGGAAGAGATCACAATTGACACTATAGAAATACAAATAATCATAAGAAATTATTATGAGGGAAAGCTGGGATGGCTCAGTGGGTTAAGTGCTCACTTTGAAGCCCTGGGGACCGAGGATCGGATCCTGGCCCCAGCTCATGTGGACCCATATGCTGAACTGGGTAGTGCCCCCAGTTCAGTTTTTACCATGGTGAGACCCTGGCCCAGTTCCTTCCCTGTGCAGCCCCATGCCTACCTGTGGAATAAAACTATGTGGAAAAACCAATGACATGCAACTATGGAGACTGTTCTGGGCCCTTCCCCTTCTCTCTGTCTCTCTGTCTCTCTCTCCATATACATATATATCAAGAACAATAAAAATAAATCTTAAAAAAAAAAATCATTATGAAAGACTCTGCCAACAAATTTGACATTCTAGAGGAAATGGACAAATTTCAAGAAACATATAGTTTACCTAGACTGAACCAAGAACTGGACAACCTAAGTAGACCAAACAGTACAGAACTTGAAACAACTATCCAAAACCTGCCCAAAGGCAAAAGTCCTGGACCAGATGCTTTTACCAATGAGTTCATAGAAGATCCTCCTCAAACTACTCCAGAAAATTCAAGAGGAGGCAATACTACCCAACTCATTCTATGAAGCCAATATTTCCTTAATACCAAAACCTGGGAAGGACTATACCAAAAAGAATAACAGGCCTATCTCCCTGAAGAACAATGATGCAAAAATCCTAAACAAAATATTATCAAATATAATACAACAATGCTTTAAAAAGATTATTCCTTGTGATCAAGTGGGATTCAACCCAGGGACACAAGGATGGTTCAATATATGCAAATCAATGTAATTCAGCAATAAACCAAATATAGGATAAAAACCACATGACCATCTTAATTGATGCAGAAATAGCATTTAACAAGATACAACACCTATTTATGATTAAAAAAAAAACCCAAAAATGAGTAAAGTGGGAATTGAAGAAAAGTACCTCAACATAATAAAGCCCTTATATGACAAACCCTCAGCAAATATCATATTGAACGGGGAAAAGATGAAGCCAATTTTTCTAAAATCAGAAACAGGACAGGGATGCCCCCTGTCACCACTGCTATTCAACATAATGCTAGAAGTTCTATCCAGAGCAATCAGGCAAGAGAACAAAATAAAAGGCATTAGAATTGGGAGAGAAGAAGTCAAACTGTCACTCTTTGCAGATGACATGATCTTTTATGTAAAAACTCTAAAGACTCTATCAGAAATCTACTACAAACAATATACAGTAAAGTTGCAGGATACAAAATTAATGTACAAAAATCAACTGCCTTTTTATATGCCAACAATAAAATTTCAGAAAGAAAAATGAGAAAATTCATTCCCTTTGTCATTGAAAAAAAGAAAAAAAGAAATACCTAGAAATAAATCTAACAAAAAATGTGAAGAACTTCTACACTGAAAACTATGACATTGTTAAAAGAAATGAAAGAAGATGCTAAGAAATGGAAAGATATTCCATCTTCATGGATTTGAAGAATGAACATAGTTAAAATGGCCATATTACCCAAAGCAATATACAGATACAGTGCCATTTCCATCAAAAGCCCACAGACATTATTTCAAGAAATAGGTTTTTAAAAACCATCAAATTTATATTGAACCACAAAAGACACTGAATCATCAAAACAATCCGATGAAAAAAGAATACAGCAGAGGACACCTCACTGCCTGACTTTAATCTGTACTACAAAGCCTCAGTAATCAAAACAGCTTGGTATTGGCAGAAAAACAGATACACAGACCAATGGAACAGAATTGAAAGCCCAGAAATAAACCCACAAATACATGGACAGATTATTTTTGACAAAGGAGTGAAAAATATACAGTGGGGAAAAGAAAGCCTCTTCAGTAAATGGTGCTGAGAAAATTGGAAAACCATATGCAAAAAATGAATTTGAACTGTAATCTGTCACTATATACCAAAACTAACTCAAAATGGATTAAAGACCTCCAAGTAAGACCTGAAACAATAAAGTGCATAGAAGAAAACATTGGTACTAAACTTATTGATAGGGGGTTCAGGGAGGACTTTATGAACCTGACCTCAATGACAAGGGAAGTAAAAGCAAAAATAAATGAATGGGACTTTATCAAACTAAAAAGCCTCTGCACTGCAAAGGAAACCACCAACAAAGCAAAGAGGCAACCAACCAACTGGGAGAAAATATTTGCAAACAATGCCTCTGATAGGGGGCTAATATAAAAAATATACAAAAAACTTGTACAACTCAACAACAACAAAACAAGCAATCCGATTAAAAATGGGCAGAATGGGGAAGTCCAGGATGGCTCAGTAGGTTAAGTGCTCACTTTGCAGCCCTGGGGACTGAGGATCGAGTCCTAGCCCTGGCCCATGCACACCCATATGCTGAACTGGGGAGTGCCCCCAGTTTGGTTCTCACTAGGGTGAGACCCCAGCCCAGTTCCTGCCCTGTGCAGCCCCGCGTCCACCTGTAGAATGAAACTATGTGGAAAAACCAATGATGTGAAACTATGGAGACTGTTCTGGGCCCTCCCCCTTCTCTCTGTCTCTGTACTTCTCTCTCTCTCTCTCTCTCTCTCTCTCTCTCTCTCTCTCTCTCCCTCTCTCTCTCTCTCTCTCTGTCAAAAACAATAAAAATAAATCTTTAAAATAAAATGGGCAGAAGACCTAAACAGACACTTCTCTCATGAACACATACAAACAGCCAATAAACATATGAAAAAGTGCTCAACATCATTAGCAATTAAGGAAATGCAAACTAAAACCACAATGAGATATCACCTCACACCTGTTAGAATGGCTATAATCAACAAGACAAGGAACAACAAATTCTGAAGAGGCTGTGGAGAAAAATGAACCCTCATACACTACTGGTGGGAATGTAAACTGGTACAACCACTATGGAAGACAGTATGAAGATTCCTCAAAAAATTAGGACTGCAAATGCCATATGACCCAGCAATACATCTACTGGGTATCTACTCAAAAAACCTGAAAACCTTAATCCATAAAGATATCTGTACCTGAATGTTCATTGCAGCACTGTTCATGGTGGCCAAGTCATGGGAACAACCTAAATGTCCTCTGATAGATGAATAGATATAGAAGTTGTGGTATATTTACACAATGGAATACTACTCAATGATAAGAAAAGTCATTTGAAATACAGTCATTTGTGACAACACGAATGGGCCTTCAAACCATCTTATTAAGCAAAATAAGTCAGACTGAAAGAATCAAGAAACATATGACCTCACTTATAGGTGTATTATAAAACTGAAAGTAACAAAGAAACAAAAACTTATGGACACACTCAATAGTTTGGTTGTTACCTGAGGGTAAGGGGGGAGGAGGGTGGGAGTGTGGGAGCGGGTAGTTGGGAGTGGGCACCAGATATATGGTGATGGAGGGAGAGATGATACTGGGTGGTGAGCACATAATGCAATACATAGACAATGTAATGTTGAGTTGTACATCTTGAAACTATGTAGTTGTTACCAACCCATGTCACCCCAATAAACTTAACAATAAAAAAAGGAACCAAGAATAATCACAAGTAGACATATTTATATCCCATCTTAAAGAACTAGAAAAAGAACAAAAGCACCCCAAAATCAGTAATAAATAAATAAATAATAAAAATTAAAGAACTTAATGAAATTGAGAACAACAACAAAAAAAAAGATAAAATTAAGGCAACAAAGAGCTGGTTCTCTGAAAAAAATCAATAAAATTGACAAATCACTGGCTAGGCTTACCAAAGAACAAAGAGAAAAATTATATATATCAAAAATTAGAAATGACAGGGGAAATATTATGACTGATACTATAGAAATACAAACAATTTTAAGATGTTACTATGAAAGACTTTATGCCACCAAATTTGACAAGCTGGAAGAAATGGACAAATTTCTCAAAACATAATTTACCTAAATTGAACCAAGAACTGGACAAGCTACATAGACCAATCAACAGTACAGAACTTGAAACAACCAACCAAAATCTCCCCAAAGGCAAAAGTCCTCGACCAAACAGTTTCACAAACTATTTTTATCAAATATTCAAAAAAGAACTACTGCCCATCCTCCTCAGTCTACTCCAAAAAATTCAAGATGAGGCAATACTCCCCAATTTATTCTATGAGGCCAACATTTCCTTAATACCAAAACCTGGGAAGGACAATACCAAAAAAGAAAATTATAAATCAATACTTCTGATGAACACTGATGAAAAAAAATCCTAAACAAAATATTAGCAGATAGAATACAACAATGCATTATAAAGATTATACATCATGACCAAGTGGGATTTATACCAGAGACACAAGTATTGTTCAACATATGCAAATCAATCAATGTAACAGTACATAAACAAAATAAGAGATAAAAACCATATGATTATCTCAATTGGTGCATAAAAAGCATTTGATAAGATACAACACCCATTTATGATCAAAAACACCAAATAAAATGGGAATTGAAGGAAAGTACCTCAACATAATAAAGCCCTTTATGACAAACCCTCAGCCAATATTATACTGAATGGGGAAAAACTGAAGCCTATTTTCCTAAAATCAGGAACAAGACAGTGATGCCCCCTGTCACCACTACTATTCAACATAGTTCTGGAAATTCTAGCCAGTGCAATCAGGCAAGAGAACGGAATAAAAGGTATTAGAATTGGGAGAGAAGAAGTCAAACTGCCACTCTTTGTAGATGACATGATTCTTTATATACAAAACTCTAAATACTCTATCAGAAATTCATTACAAACAATATATAAATACAGTAAAGTTGCAGGATACAAAATTAATGTATAAAAATCAACTGCATTTTTATATGCCAACAATGAAACTTCAGAAAGAGAGATGAGAAAATCCATTCCCTTTGTCATTGCAAACAAAAAAAATGAAATACCTAGGAATAAACCTAACAAAGAATGTGAAGGACTTATACACTGAAACTGTAAGACATTATTAAAACAAATTGAAGAAGACACAAAGAAATGGTAAGATATTTTGTGTTCATGGATTGGAAGAATCAAGATAGTTAAAATGGCCATATTACCCAAAGCAATGTAAAGATTCAATGCTATTCTCATCAAAATTCCACAAACATTCTTTCAAAAAATATTTTTTAAAAAATCATGAAAGTCCCAGAATTGCCAAAGCTATCCTAAGATAAAAAAAAAAAAAATAAAGCTGGGGCATCTCACTCCTTGACTTTCATCTATACTACAAAGCCTAAATATTCAAAATAGCTTCGTATTGGCAGAAAAATAGATACACAGACCAATGGAACAGAATTGAAAACCCAGAAATAAACCCACATATATAGAGTCGGATTATTTTCAACAAAGGAGAGAAAAATATATAGTGGCAAAAAGAAAGCCTCTTCAGCAAATGGTGCCCGGAAAACTGTAAAACCACATGCAAAAGACTGAATGTGAAGTGTGACCTGTCACCATATACCAAAATTAACTCAAAGTAGATTAAAAACCTCCAAATAAAACCTAAAACAATAAATTGTATAGAAGAAAACATTGGTACTAAACTTACAGACCTGAAGTTCAGGGAGGACTTTATGAACCTGACCTCAATGGTAATGGAAGGAAAAGCAAAAATAAATGAATGGGATTTTATCAAACTAAAAAGCTTCTGTACGAAAAAGGAAACCATCAACAAAGCAAAGAGACAACAAATCAAATGGGAGAAAAATTTGCAAACAATGCCTCTGACAGGGGCTAATATTTAAAATATATAAAGAACTCATACAACTCAACAACAACAACAAAACGATCCAATTAAAAAATGGGCAGAAGACCTAACAGGCACTTCTCCCACGAACCCATACAAATGGCCATCAGATATATGAAAAAATGCTCAACATCACTAGCAATTAGGGAGATGCAAATTAAAACCCCAAGGAAATACCACCTCATACCTGTTAGAATGGCTATAATGAACAAGACAAGGAATAGCAAGTGCTGGAGAGGCTGTGGAGAAAAAGGAATCCTTAAACACTGTTGGTGGGAATGTAAATGGGTACAACCACAATGGAAGGCAGTGTGAAGATTCCTCAAAAAATTAGGACTACATTTGCCATATGACCCAGCAATCCCTCTTCTGAGTATCTACTGAAAAAAATGGAAAACTTTAATTTGGAAAGATATATGTACCCCAATGTCCATTGTAGCACTGTTCAGAGTGGCCAAGTTATGCAAACAACCAAAGTGTTCTTTGATAGATGACTGGATAAAGAAGTTGTGGTACATTTACACAATGGAATACTACTCAGCGATAAGAAAAGATGAAATACAGCAATTTGTGACAACATGAACGGACCTTGAAACCATCTTATTAAGCAAAACAAGTCGGACTGAAAGAATCAAGAAACATATGACCTCACTTGTAGGTAGAATATGAAACTGAAAGTAACAAAGAAACAAAAACTCATAGACACAGTCAATAGTTTGGTGATTAGCTGAGGGTAAAGGAGAAGGTGGGTGGGAGAGCCAGGGGTGGGTGAGCCAGGGGTGGGTGAATAAGGATGGGGCATCAAATATATGGACAGAGAGCTGAATCTGGGTGATGAGCATATAATGCAATGCACAGACAATGTAATGTAGAATTGTACACTTGGAAACAATGTGATTGTTATTATCCAATATCACTCCAATAAATTTAAAAATAAAAAAATTTTTTGTTTATCTTTTCAAAGAAGCAGCTCTTGGTTTCATTGGTCATTCTGTATTATTTTTTAGCCTCCATTTTATTTATTTTCATTATCATCTTTACTTACTTAGGCCTTTGTTTACTGTTCTTTTCCCAGTTCCCTTAAGTGTAAAGTTAGATTGTTTATTTGATATTTTTTGTTTTTTTCTTTTTTAGGTAGGCCTGCATTGCTTTGAGCTTTCCTCTTAGAACTTTTGTGTGTGTGTGTGAGTACCATAGATTTTGGATGATTGTGTTTTTATTTTTGTTTGTTTCAAGATATATTTTGATTTACTCCTTGATCTTATTGTTGACCTAGTCATTGTTTAGTGGCATGTTATTTAGCCTTTGTGTGTTTGTTCATTTTCCAAATTTTTGGTTTTGGGTTTTTTTGTTTTTGTTTTGTTTTGTTTGTAATTAATATTGATTTTCATACCACTGTGGTCAGAGAAGATGCTTGATATGATTTCAATCTCTTTAAATTTATTGAGACTAGTTTTGTGACCTAACATATGGTCTGTCTTGAAAAATGTTCTATGCATTTGAGAAGAATGTATATTCTGCTGCTTTGAGGTGAAATGCTATAAAAATATGAACTAAATCCATCTGGTCTACTATGTCATTTAAGGCCACTGTTTCTGTATTAATTTTTCTGTCTGAAAGATCTGTTTATTGCTATCAGTGGGTTATTAAATTCCCCAATATGATTGTGTACAGCTGATTTTTGCCTTTAAGTCGGTCAATGTTTGCTATATATACTTAGGAGCTTCTATGTTGGGTGCTTAAATGTTAACTAGGGTGTTGTCCTCTTGTTGGATTGATTTGTTTATTATATAATGTTTATTAGTCTTCATTGTAAAGTCTATTATTTCTAAGTATTGAAATACCCCAGTTTTTTTCTCATTTTCACTTGCATAAAATATCTCTTTACTTTCAGTTTCTGTGTGATTTTTTAGCTGTGTATCTATTGTAGATAGCATATGCATGTGTCCTATTTTCTTATCCATTCAGCTACCCTATGTCTTTTGGTTGGAACATTTAACTTAATTACATTTAATGTGACTGTTGATAGGTACATAGTTATTGTCATTTTATTATTCATATTTTTACCTTCATTTATTTTCTGCTTTTTTCTGCTTAAAGAAGTCCTTTTAGCATTTCTTGAATTTATGGGCTTGGTGGTAATAAATTCTTTTAGCTTTTTCTTGTCATGGAAGCTCTTTATTTCTCCTTCAATTGTAAATGATAGCCTTGCTAAATAGAGTTGTCTTTTTTTTTTTTAAAGATTTATTTTTTATTGTCCTTGACAGAGAGAGAGAGAGATAGGGACAGAGAGAGGGGGAGGGCTCAGAGCAATCTCCATAGTTGCACATCATGGTTTTTTCATATAGTTTCATTCCACAGGTGGGTATGGGGCTACACAGGGCAGGAACTGGGCCAGGCTCTCACCCCAGTAAGAACTGAACTGGGGGCACTCCCCAGTTCAGCATATGGGTTCACACAGGCCGGGGCCAGGATTCGATCCTTGGTTCCTGGGGCTGCAAAATGAGTGCTTAACCCACTGAGCCTAAATAGAGTAGTCTTGGTTGTAGGTCCTTATTTTTTATTACTTTGAATATTTCTTGCTACTCCTTTCTGGCCTATAAAGTTTGTGCTGAGAAATTCTGATAGTCTTATAGGAGCTCCATTGTAAGTAATTAGTTGTCTTTGCCTTGCTGGTTTTAAAATTCTCTCTTTGTCTTTAAACTTCACCATTTTAACTATGTGTCTTGGTGTAGACCTGTTTGGGTTCATCTTGTTGAGACTCTCTATGCCTTCTGAGCTTGTATATCTATTTCCTTTACCAGATTAGGGAAGTTTTCAGTCATTATTTCCTCAAATAGGTTCTCAATCTCTTGCCCCCTCTCTTTTTTTTTGGTACTCCTATAATGTGATTGTTATGTTCGATGTTTTCCCAAAGGTCTCTTAAATTATCTTTGTGTTTGTTTGTTTATTTGTTTGCTTGCTTGCTTGCTTGCTTGCTTGCTTGCTTGCTTATTTGCTTGCTTGCTCATTTGTTTTTGCTGTTCTGGTTGAGATTTATCTGTTACCATGTTTGCTAAATCACTGATTTTATTCTCTGCTTCATTCATCTAATCTGCTCTTGATTTCTTCTAGTGTATTCTTCATTTCAGTTATTGCATTCTTTACTTCTTACTGATTCTGTTTTATAGTTTCTATGCCCTGCTTTATGCTTACTATTTCTTTGTTGTAATTCTCAGTAAGTTCCTAAAGCATTCTTAAAACCAGTGTTTTAAACTTTGTCTCTAGTAGATTGGATGCCTTCATTTCATTTGGCTCTTTCTGTGAAGTTTTTTCCTGTTCTTTTATTTGGGAAATCGCTCTTTGTTTCCTCATCTCATCTCCCTCTCTATGTTTATTTCTATGTATTAGATATATCTCCTATGTCTTTCAGTCTTTTTTCAGTGGCCGTATGTAGTAGGTATCCTGTGTTGCCCAATGGCACAGTCTCCCTGATCACCTGTGTGTGTTCCAGGAGTATCCCTTGTGTGGGTTGTATGTGCCCTCTTGTTGAGTTGAGCCTTGATTGCTATTCGCATGTCAGTGGGTGTGACTGACCCTCAGGCTGACTGGCTGTGAGGATTGGTCTCTCCCATAGCATATGAGCTTCCTTGTGAGGGCTGACTCCGTAGTGGGGGATTTGCCCCAGTGGGCCCCTGTGTCTGTTGAGACCACCCTTGGGTATGCTTATTGTGGGATTATTCAGGTGGTGCTCTGTTCTATTCTGAAGCCAGCCTCTGGGAGTGTTGTTTCTAGTGTCTCTTGGGAAAAGCTCCCATACAGGCCAATTTCAGCCACTGTATGTGACTGGCCTAGGACTATATGATAGGTGCTACAAAGCTATAGGCAGTTGGTTGCTGCCATACTCAACCTAGAGATATGTGGGGGTCACACTGAGAACTGAGGCTGACTACCATAAGTTCAGGCCTGCTGCAGCTTAGCAAAAGGCCCACGGCTCTTCTAAGCCTGTTGCCATCTGCTGGCTTCCTAAAAGAGCCTTCTTAGATGCATGGGCAAGACTGGTTACCCTGGTATAAAAGTACTTCTGCTGGTTCTGTGTTATTTGTGTGGCATAGGGCTCCAGGGAATTACTGGGGTGGCTTGGGTGGTGTTCACAAATTTAATGCAAATTCAGTTTTTGCATCAGTGCTGAGCCTGTGGCCAACACCACAAAATGCCCAGAGAACATCTAGGCCAGCTACTACTACCTAAGACCCACGGATTCCCAAAAGTTGTCTAAGAAAGGCTGCAGTACAATTTGGGACTGATTGCTTGTCACCAAATGTGTCTCGGGAGGTCATACAAGCTACTGAAGATTGTTTGCTGCTGGAAGACCCTACTACAGTGTGTGGGGTGGGTCTGCTTGCCCAGACACAGAGAGTGCCTTCTGCAATGTTGTGGGAATTGGGTGGAATGGAGTCCTAGGGAGTCATTTGGGTGGGGTGTGCAAAGTTTGCCAGACCAAAGCAGTTTTAGATTTGGCCATGAGACAGATGGCTGAACACAGAAAAGGTGGTGCTCACTGATAGGGTACAGATGAGCAGGTTCCACACAGGAATAATGGAGGCTGACCCTCTAGCCATCACCCTGAAATGATACACCTCAGTCTTAGCCTTATATCTCTGGTGCCTTTCTGAGTTATTAGCCCTCTGCCACAAGCCAGGGTAAGTGCCTGTGAATGAGTGAGTCTGTGTGCAAGCCCTTTAAAAGGACATCTGGGGGAAGCTGGGGTGGCTCAGCAGGTTAAATGCTTGCTTTGCAGCCCCAGGGACCAAGGATTTAATCCCAGCTCCAATCCATGTATGCCCATATGCTGAGCTGGGGTGTGCTTCCCATGTGGGAGATCTTCAGTTCAGTTCTTGCCCCCCAGTTCAGCTCCTGGCTCTCAGGGGCATGTTTCCCATGTGGGAGGCCCCTGGCCCAGTTCCTGCCCTGCACAGGCCCCTCCCACCTGTGTGGAAAGAAACCATGTCAAAAACTGATGACATACAACTATGGAGACTGCTCTGGGCCCTCCCCATTCACTGTGCCTCTCTCTGTCTCTGTCAAAAACAAAATAAATCTTAAAAAAAAATTTTTTTTAATACAAAATAAAATAAAAGAACATCTGAATTTCCAGCTGCCTTCCATCTCACTCTGGTAGGCAGAATCCTCACTGATTTTAACAACCAGCTATGGTGGGAATTCCTTTTCCCAGCACTGGACCCCTGGATTGGAAAGCACTGTGTGAGGCTGGAACCCCTCACACCTCAGGAGGTACCTCTGCCACTGAGCTATCCCTCCTGACACTCAACCACTACCTATAGGTTTGAGGTCAACCCTCCTACGACTCTTGACATGGCCTCTTCTTTATGTCCTTAGATATAGGGGTTCTGTTCAGCTAGACTTCTCTTTCACTTTCATTCTCTCTTCCTCACACATTTGCTCAAACAACAAAATAAATCTTTTTAAAAATTGTGATCAGAGAATGTACTTGGTATGATTTCAATCTTCTTAAATTTGTTGAAGCTAGTTTTGTTTCTCAAATGTTCTATCTTTGAAAATGTTCCACGTGCTTTAGAGAATAATGTATATTCTGGTGTTCTGCGATGAAAAATCTATAAATACTGATTATGTCAATTTGGTCTAATGTGTCATTAATAGCTTATATTTCCTTATTGATCTTCTTTCTGGATGATATATCCATAGCTTTCAAAGGTGTGTTTAGGTCTTCTACTGTAATTGTGTGTTTGTCAGTTTTGTCCTTTGGTTTTGTTAGTACTTGCTTTATATAGGAGGGCTAGTCAAAAAAAAATTCAGCCATTGTCAATATAACAAGCATGGTTACATGGCTGAATACTTTCTGGACAGCCCTTGTATTTTGGTGCTCTCATATTGGGTACATAGATGAGTGTAAATTGATAAATGTTGTTTTATTGATGTATTGTCCCCTTTATCATTATAAAATGTCCGTTTTTGTCTCTTGTTACCTTTCTTTTATCTTGAAATCTCTTTTGCCTGATATAAATATGGCTATAACCACTTTTCTGTGGATGTCATTTGCTTGTAGTATCATTTTTCACACCTTCATTTTGAGTCTATTTTGTCCTTGCAGATGAGCTGTGTCTCCCAAAGGCAGCATATAGTTCAGTTTTGTTTTTTTAATCCAATCTGCTACTTTCTGCTTTTTAATTGATGGGTTCAGTCCATTTACATTTAAGGTGATTATTGATATATGAGTATTTTCTATGCCCATTTTATCTTTTGTTTTCTCTGTCTTCATTGTTTCTTTTCCCTGTGTTTCTGTCTATTGTTTTAGTTTGGTGATACTCTATGATATCCCTACCCCATTTCCTCTATTATGTGTTTCAGTTCTAGGTTTTTGTGTGTGGTTACCATTGGTCCGTGGGTCTGTTTTTCTGCCAGTACCAAGCTGTTTTGATTACTGAGGCTTTGTAGTACAGATAAAAGTCAGGCAGTGAGATGCCCCCAGCTTTATCCTTTTTTCTTAAGATAGCTTTTGCAATTCGTGGTCTTTTGTGGTTCCATACAAATTTGATAATTTTTTTTATCTATTTCTTGAAAGAATGACTGTGGGATTTTGATGGGAATGGCATTGAATCTGTATATTGCTTTGGGGAGTATGGCCATTTTAACTATGTTAATTCTTCCAATCCATGAACATGGAATGTCTTTCCATTTCTTTGTATCCTCTTTAATTTCTTTTAAGAGTGTCTTATAGTTTTCAGTGTATAACTCCTTTACATTCTTTGTTAGATTTGTTCCTAGGTATTTCATTTTTTTGTTTGCAATGGCAAAGGGAATGTATCTTCTCATCTTTCTGTAGTTTCATTGTTGGCATACAAAAATGCAGTTGATTTTGAGACATTGATTTTGTATCCTTCGACTCTACTGTATTTGTTTCTTTTTCTTTTTCTTTTTTTTTAAATATATTTTTATTTATTTTATTTTTGACACAGAGAGAGAGAGAGACAGAGAGAGAGAGAACTGAACTGGGGGAGCTTCCAGTTCAGCATATGGTTCCGCACGGCCGGGGCCAGGATTCAATCCTCGGTCCCGGTGCCGCAAACTGAGTGCTTAACCCACTGAGCCATCGCGGCTTCCCCTGTAATAGATTTCTGATAGAGTCTTTAGAG
>PVKE010035723.1:0-16740 GCA_004027555.1 Craseonycteris thonglongyai
GATGTAGTGTTCGGGGGCAGAAGCTCTATCTGCACACCGTCATATTGCAGGTCCGTTGCATGGCCTCCTGCACAGTCCATCAGGAGAAGGACCTTAAAGGGGAGGCCCTTTTCAGCCAGATACAGCTTCACCTGGGGAATGAAGCAATGGAGGAACCATTCAAGGGTCAGAGCTTTCGTTATCCAGGCCTTGGAGTTATACATCCAGAACACGGGCAACAGAGCCATATTTTTGTTTTTTAACGCCCGTGGTTTTTTGGCTTTATAAATAAGGCCTGGCTTAAGCATAAAACCTGCAGCATTGCCAGCCATGATGACAGTCACACAGTCTTTGTGAGCCATGAAGCCTGGCCTCTTCACTTCGTCCTTGAAGAGGAATGCACGCGAAGGCATCCTCTTCCAAAAAAGGCCTGTTTCATCCATGTTAAAAACTTGTTCAGGGAGGTAGCCTCCCTCACTGATGAGGTTAGGAAGCCTTTCCTCCACGTAACGACAAGCAGCATTGTTGTCAGCAGAGGAAGCCTCACCATACAGAAGCACATTTCTGAGGCCGTATCTTTTTTGAAATTTTCCGAACCAGCCTTTGCTGGCTGAAAAGCTTCGTCCTCGAGGAGGCAAATCACTCCTGGCAGCGCTAGTACTGGCTTGAGGTTCGTCAGCACCTTCTTCAGCCTCTTCATTGTTGTCATCAGGCAAGATTTGGTCGTAGAGAGCTTTGGCCTTTGTCCTGATCATATTAGTGTCCAAACTCACTTTTTCCTGCAATCAGCAATCCACAATGCCAGTGCAGCTTCCATTTTCACAATTCTGTTATTACACGGAGTTACCACACGTTTCGCTTCTTTATTGAAGGTTATGGAAGCAGTTTTGCGGATGTTTGCTTCCTCTTTCTTGATGGACCGCACTGTAGATTCATTCACCCCGTATAGGTGTGCCACAGATGCATAACCTCTGCCCTCTTTGATCATATCTAAAAGTTTCACTTTTTCGCTGATGGTCATCATCTTCTTCCTCTTGGGCGCCCCGGAGGAAGCTTTCGCAGGGGCACAGCACTTAGGCGGCATTATAAGGGCTTAATTAATAAAAAAAAAGTTATTGCTTAAACAAAACAAGTGATCACCAACACAACACTAAAATACAGTATGCGAGACAGTCAACATCATGGACAAGACTGGCGAGATACAACAAGAGAAGATGCTAGGTGAGGCTGCGATGATGCGCAATCAACTCACAGGGATAAATCTACTCGTACTCTCATTGGTCGATGTCGCACGGGAAACCAATCACGCGCCTTTATGAGAGCCCGTGGTATGTACTCTGAGTCAACTCATCTCTTTGTCTGACATGCAGGGATCCTTTTCTTGCACGCATCAACATGAAACAACGCTCCTTTCTGCAATGTGGCTGCCGACATGGTTGTATTTTTTCATTTTTATTTTTTGATGAATATTTTGGGAAAACCCGCGAAGCACTGAAGCCGCAAAACATGAAGCATGAAGTGGCGAGGGAACACTGTATGTAGTCTTTCTGGTTTGGAAAACCAGAAAACAGAATTTGGAGAAACCGTCACTTCTGAAAAGTATAGAATCCCAACAAGGAAAGAACCAGAGAGGGAGCCAAAAATTTCGTATATCTAACCTCTGCCCAAATCCCTGACTGACTGACACCTTAACCACACGTGCACAGGCAGGTCACAGGTCATCTTCCAAGGCTAAAATAATTACACAGAAATTTGATCTACCACTCAAGAAACAGAGATTTCATTCAAGTTTCAACAAAGTCAACATCTGCTAAAACAAATATCAGGGGAAGCCGGGATGGCGCAGTGGGTTAGGCACTCACTTTGCAGCCCCGGGGGACCAAGGATCGAATCCCGGCCCTGGCCCGTGTGGACCCATATGCTGAACTGGGGAGTACCCCCAGTTCAGTCCTCACCAGGGCGAGACCCTGGCCCAGTTCCTGCCTTGTGCAACCCCAAGTCCACCTGTGGAATGAAACTATGTGGAAAAACTGATGATGTGCAACTATGGAGACTGTTCTGGGCCCTCCCCCTTCTCTCTGTCTTTGACTCTCTCTCTCTCTCTCTCTCTCTCTCTCTCTCTCTCTCTCTCTCTCTCTCTGTCAAAAACAATAAATAAATCTTTAAAAAACAAACAAATATCAATATTTCAAAGGGATATTACAGAGCCCAGAGTCTCTACAACCCATGTGCACAAAGTCTAGGATACAACTTGAAGTTATTCAACATGAAAATGTGACCCAATCTTAAAATAAATGGCAATAAACAAACTAACCAGGTATGACTCAATGTTGGATTATCAGACAAGGACTTTAAAGCAGCTATTATAACTATGTCCATTCAGGTAAAGAAAAGTATGCTCATAATAAATGAAAAGACGGTAAACTCCAGCAAAGAAACAAACTGAATTTTAAAAAAAGGGGGGCAAAGGGGATCCTAGAATTAAAAATCATAATATCTTTACTTAAAAAGATAAAATTCTGGATAGGCTTATTTATGAACAGAATAGACAGAGGAAAGAGTAAATGGGTCTGAAACTGATTAGTAGAAATTGTCCAGTCTGAAAAAGAGAGAAAGATGTCTTTTTTTTCAGAAATGAACAAGACTTCAGGGAACTAAGACAGCTTGTAACTGGAGTTTAAAATGAGAGAAGATGGAAAAAATATCTGAAGAAACAATGACTGAAAAAATCCCAAATTTCTCGAAAGACAATTGTATTCCAAACAGAATAATTCCAAATGAATTCCAAACAGAATAAATAAAAAGAAAATCATCCCATCATAATTACAATGTTGAAAGCCAAGCATAAATAGAAAATCTTGAAAGCTTTTAAAATAAAATGACACATAACATAAAGGGAAACAATAATTAGAAATCCCAGACTTCTCATTAGAAACTATAGAAATTGGAAAGTAGTGGAATAACATCATTAAAGTGTTGAAAGAAAACAAAATCCATTCAAATTTTTATATCAAGTGAAAATATCATTCAAAAATGAAAACGAAGTCCATTTTCAGATAAAAGTAAACCAAAAGAAGTTATCATCAGAAGATGTACACTACACAAAATGCTAAAGGAAAGTCTCAGGATGCAGGGTAAAGATGCTATGTAGAAAACCAGATCTTTAGGATGGAATGAATAACATCTGAAGGGACAAGTACCTAGGAAATATTTTTAAACCGTTTTTTCTCTTAATTTCTTTGATATCCATATAGATATAATACATATGGCAACTATGGCATAAAAGGCAACTGGTGGAGTAATGAATGGATCTATAATGTTGCAAGGTTTCTACATTTTACATAGCACTTAAGTAGATAAAACAAAACAAAAATAATAATAAAGGCATTTATTTTCTCAATCACTTCAAATCCTGGAAAACAGTCTTTTCCAGCCTTCTTGGTACTTTCACCAGAATAGCCCACCACTCAGTCATAAAATAAGTCTCAATAAATTTGAAAGAATTGTAATCATTGAGTGTGTTCTTGAACCACAGTGAAATTAAATGAGAGAGCCCCACCTTGTGAAACTCCCTCATACCTTATGAGGAAGCGACCTCCACTCAGAGCAGCCAGGAGCCATGCGGGGCAATCATAATCATAGCCCATCAGCAGCACCAAACTCCTTGCACTGTCTCCCTCACACTAGGAGACTTTCCAGGGCTCTTACCCTCTGCAGAGGCAACCCGTGGTCCCCATCCTGCAGCAAATCGTCCTCCACCGAGAAGCTAGTATCTCAATGCCTTCTCCTCCACTGTTACTTTTCTATGTGCCCCTGGAATTACCAAGTCCCCCTTCTGTCATCCCAGACAAACTTGATGATCTCACTCTGATCCAGCTTCCTCCTCCTTGGCATTGAATAGCTGATAGAAGCCCTCACCAAGTGCTCTTTGGAGTCAAAATGCTATGTATCCCCCCTGCCCAAGACACCAGTAACTATTGAGCCTTAACATCTCTCCTGGTATTTCCAAAGCAATCCTTCAGAAGCTGGTCAACCTTTGTTCCAGGGAGTGCATGGCTGTGTCTTGTATGCTCTGTCAGCTCATTCACAGAGCGTAGGAAGTCTTTCTCAATTTGGTGAGGTGAGCCAAGCACACAGTAGGTGCTCAGCACACATTTGTGGAATGGATGGACATTGATTTAGGCATCCTTGCTGCTGATGGGGTATGTGTATTTCAGAGAAATCGCTCACTCTAAGCCCAGCAGCGTCCAGCATGGGCTGCTGGTGCCTCCCCAGACAGCCCTCTTGGGGTGTGCAGCATGGGGAGGATCTTTACATGACTGAGAGCCTGCAGGAAGGTCGCACATGTCCTTTCTCTTTTGGCCTCTGTAAAGAGGTACATATAGTAGAGCCTGCCCATACTGTCCCCTTATAGGACCTGTACTCACCTATTGTTTGGTCCCTACTTGATGGTATTTTATTGTATGCCTTGTATCCTCTAATAGAACAGTCATGGATGGGCCAGATGTTATAATCAGGAATAAAATGGGAGACCTCATTCTAGGAGGGTTTGGCCAAGGAACACTGTTTACCAACATGCCTTCCAGGAGGCACAATTGCCTGAACCAAAAAGGACAATGTCTACAATTCACAGCTGATTATGGTTTAGCGCAACCAATGAGAACAGGCAGGGACTCTTGACCTCATTCATCATGGGGAGATGTTAACCCATTCAAATGGTGACCATTCAGGAGAAGGCCAGAGTGACTGCACCTTACTTGTCCCAGCCTGTTAACCTTTCCTGTGACTCTGCAGATGGGTTTGGATGGACTAAGGACTTCACAGACACATCAACAACCATTTTTGTGGCCTGAAGGTTCACACCCCTCTCCCCAGGTGTCTGGTTGGAGGATTCTGAGTCCTAGAGCAGCCTGGGGCCCAGCTTCCTGGTGTGACAGAGACCACAGGGACACAATTTAAATGCACGCTTACGAACTACCTTTGATACAGTATACATTTATTTTAAAAAAAAAAAAAAAAGGAACCTACCTTTGGTGCCCATCTAGCTTTATGGTGGTGGACACCTCCCATGCCTCAGTTTCCCCTTTGTTGTTGTGAGAATTAAGTGAATTTTTTGACAAGTGCTTTGTACACTGTGTGACACAGAGTAGGTGCTGTGAACATGTTAAAGGTTTATTTTTATTGTTTTTGACAAAGAGAGACAGAGAGAAAGGAGAGGGCCCAGAGCAGTCTCCATAGTTGCACGTCATTAGTTTTCAACATAGTTTCATTCCACAGGTGGGCACGGGGCTATGCAGAGCAGGAACTAGGCTGGGGGCCTCCCGCATTGGAGGTGTGCCCCTGTGAGCTAGGGACATACCATATGTGAAGATCCCCTCGGCGGGAACTGAACTGGGATTGAAAACACACCCCCATTTAGCATGTGGGTTTGCACAGGCTGGGTTGGGGACTGGGACTCAATCAGACCCCAGGGCCGCAATGGGAGCGCTCAATCTGCTGAGCCATCTGGCTTCCCCTGAACGTGTTATTACTACCAGAATTCAAATTTTCTCAGCATCTATCTATAAATAACAAGCAGGTTTCATCTATGTAGGATTGTTAAAAAGTACTCATATCTTCTATGACAGTTAGGCAAAATTCTGTGCTTTCTTTTTAATAGTCTGGAGGAATCACCTGAACTTATTAAGAATAACATTCGGGGAGGGGTTTGGGGGACATCTAGGGCAGGAGATTTGGCTAAAAAGATAGTCAAGACCTAATCACAGGTAGTCATTGATGAATAGCAAAACAAGCTGGCCAGTTAACCTTGAACTAGTTACTCCCCACTCTGGGCCTCAGTTTTCTTCTCTGTAGAGTGAGTGGGTTTGAGGAGTGGTGTCTGTAGGAAGGGACCTACTACATTCAGTTACCCTTAAGAACCTCCTAGGTCTGCCTCCTTTCATCCCTATGGTGACCAGATTTTAACATTGGTAAAGTGGGACACCATTGATTGGGGGCGGGGGGGGGGGTTCTTGATTAAAAATTTGGTCTCTCTCCCACTGTTCCCTAGCTTGTTGTGCATTCTTTCCAAAAATCGGGACTTTTTTAAAACGCCGCGGGATGCGGGACAAATTGTTAAAAATTGGGACTGTCCTGCCAAAAGCAGGACGTCTGGTCACCCTATTCATCCCACTTCCCATTCTACTTCCACAACCAGAGCAAACATCAGAGTAACCATGGGCCTACACAACACAGAGAAAGTGAGCTTGCACAGGGTAGGAGAAAATGGTGGTGATACCCTCATCCCAAAGGATAGGTGGAAGCCAGAGGTAAGAAGCTGGTAGAACAGAGAAAAGAGGTAAAAAGGAGGGAGACAAAGGAGGAAGAAAAGATAAGGATTGAAAGGGGAAAAAAAGGAAGGAGTGTAAGAAGGAAGGAGTGAAAGAGGCAGAAGAAAAAAAAAGATAAGATTCTTTCTATACCCACTTGATAAGAAATCAGAATTGAATAGAGAAAAATTCAAAAGCTGCACTCCAGAAGAGTCAAATAAAAATGTAAAGTACCCTTATCTCCTCTAAAATATATTATTCATTGCTCTGTGTCACTGCAGATGTGTGTGCTGTGTCCACTCAGAGATAAGCAGGATACATTGCATCATTTAAATGTCAGTCAGATTTTGTGAATAATGAACTGAGTGAATTCATTCCAGAGGGTCTGAATCTCTTCCCCTAGAAAGCCTTCCTCAGCTAAGACTTCTTTTTGTGCTGTCTTATTGCTCATTACATCAGGGTCAAAACAAACCATGTTCCTTTCATCAGAAGCTCTCAAATACCCCAGTGCATGGGCAATCTCATCACCATTATCAAATAAGTTAGACCTGGCACCTGGCCCCCTAGGAATTTAATGTCCTACATTGAAAGAGGCAGGATGAGAACAAGTACCTAAGGTTCATTGATGGGTAGGGGAAAATAATGGCCTTCTTCACTGAAATCTGAGCATTGTTTTACTTTTCAAGGCATTTTTAATATGCATCATACCCATTATCTATGTGCCAAGGAAGAAGTCCTTCCTCTACTCCTGGAGCGTGGTACCCAAAACTAGGATTCACACATTTCGCCTGAACTTACTAGTTGCTACTATGTGCCAGACTTAATTCTGGGCGTTAGGAGGTATCGCAATAAGCAAAGGAGACCAAGACACCTGTCCTCATGGTGCTTACAGACTATTGGGGTGATAGAAAACAAATAAAATATATAATATGCAGAAATAAGTGCTATGAAGGAAAATAAAGCAGGAAGGAGAGAGCCGGTATGTGGATGGGATGGGATAGGGCCTTGAAATTTTAAATAGGATGTTCAGGAAATGCCCTCTTGAGAAAGTGACATTATGAACAAAGACATGAAGGACGTGAGGGAGGGAGCCACATCTCTGTGCCTGAGGGAAGAGTAGGTGCAAAGTGTGCCAGACTGTTTGAGGATTGACAAGGAAGATACTGAAGGGGCAAGGGTGGAAGCAGTGGGACCAGTCAGATGATTGCAGTACTCCAGGCCAGGTATGACAAAAAGGGGAACACTGGAGGTGGTGAGACGTCATCAAGTCAGATTTATTTTGAAAGCAGACAGGTGAGATTGGCTACTGCGTGTGTGTTATAAAAGAAATAGAGGACTCAAAAGTGACTCTAAGGTTTTAGGCCTGAGCTACTTGAAGGTAGACAATGACATAACAAGAAAGTATTAGGAATACAATTCAAATTGGGGAAAGAGGCCATGAGTCTTTTCAAATTTAACACTCCCAGGAAGTGAGTCACGGAAGAGGGAAAGACTGGGACTGGACTCAGGGACAAATTCCCACCCTTCTTCACCCATAGGCACCAAACACATCTCATTTTCATTCCGTTCTATTCCTGTTTTAGTGATCACTGATTAAAAAAAAATTTAATATGTTTGTTAAATGAGATATGATTTACATATTAAAAAAATGCATAGACCTTAAGTGCTCAGTTGAGTGAGTTTTGACAACTATCTACACTCATGATGACATCACCCCAAACCAGATAAAGTTCCTTGATGCTCAGTTGCTGTCGACCCTACCCTGACCCCCAAGAAACCAATGTTCTCATCTTTCTGCATCATGGATCAGTCTAACCTATTCTAGGACTTCAGCTAAATGGAATCATACAGTGTACACTCTTGTGTCTGAATCATTTTTCTCAACATGTTTTTGAGAAGTGTTCATATTGTCATACATATCAGTAAGTCCCTTCCTTCTTAGCTGAGGAGTGTCTCATGTTTGAATAAATCACAATCTGTTTTTCCTTCATATATTGATGAATACTGTATTTGGGTTATTTCCAGTTTGGGGCTATTACAGATAAAGCTGCTTTGGACATTTGTGTACAAACCATTTTGAAAATATCTGTTTCTATTTCTCTTGAGAAAATATCTAACAGTGGAAATGCAGGGTCATGAGGTAAGTGTACATTTAACTTTATGAGAACATGCCAAATCATTTTCCAAAGTGGTTGTATTATTTTACACTCCCAGGGTCTACGTAGGTGTTGCTCCACATCCTCTCCAAATTTAGGCTTGTAAATCTTTTTAATGTTAGTCATTCTAGTGGATGTGTAGTAGTATTTCATTGTATTTTTCATTTGCATTTCTAATTTGTAATTTGATTACTAATGACATTGAATACTTTTATGTGTATATTTGCCATCCATATATCTTCTTAGGTGAAATGTCCATTCAGATATTTTTCCCACTTAATTGAGTTGTCTTTTTATTTTTTATTTATATAAATTATTTATATCCTTTGGAAATGAGTCTTTTGTCAGATATACATATTATGAATATTTTGTCTTTGGGGCTCATCTATACATTTTAAAAATATTTATTTTAAACTAATAGAAGAGTTGTAAAAATAATTCAAAGAATTTCTGCCATATACCCTTCACCTAGAACCCATAATGTTAACATTTTACCTCTTACCATATTGATTTTATCTCCCTCTCTCTCCCTTTCTCTCTCTCTCTGTCTCTCTCCAACCTCCCCACCCCCACCCCCACCCCTACACACACACACACAGATTTTGTGAACCATTTGAGACTATGTGACAGAGATGATGGTCCTTTACTTCTAAGACTTCAATGACTAGTTTCTAAAAACAAGGACCTCCTCTTACTTAACCACAGTATAATTATCAAAAATCAGTAAATAACAAATATACAACTATTATATAACCTAATAATCTTGTTTAAAATTCATCAGTTGCCTCACAATGTCCTTTTGAGCAAATGAAAAAAATTTCCTAGAGTCAAGGATCCAAATCAAAGTCATGTTGCACTTAGTTGTCATTTATCTTCAGTCTTCTTTAATCTAAGATAGTTCCTCTATCTATTTGTCTGCCTATCTGTATTTTATTCATTTATTTGTTTGTTTGTTTATTATCTTTCATGACCTTGACACATTTGTTTAAAATTTATTATATTATTATTTTTACAGAGGCAGAGACAGAGAGAAGGGGGAGAGCCCAGAGAAATCTCAATAGTTGTACGTCATCAGTTTTTGACATGGATTCATTCTACACAGGTTGGGGTGGGGGTGGGGGCACGCAGGGCAGGAACTGGGCTAGGGGCCTCCCATATGGGAGGCACACCCCCTCAAGCCAGGGGCCAAATAGGGGGGCCTCCCACATGGGAAGCACACCCCAGTTTAGAATATGGTTCCACATGGGTTGGGGCCAGGATTTGATTCTCGGTCCCCAGGACTGCAAAGCAGGTGCTTAACCTGCTGAGCCATCCCAGCTTCCCCGACCTTGACAGTTTTGAAGAGCACACAACCATTTATTTTGTAGACTATATTATTCATTTTTTAATGGTATCTTCCAATGAGGAGAAATTCTTATTTTCATGAAGTACAATTTATTGGGGCTTTCATGGCTATTGTCTTTGGTCTTATCTAAGAAAATTTTACCAACCCAAAAATTATGAAACTATTCTGGTTTTGTTTATTTGTTTGTTTTGTTTGTTTCTATGTGTTATGGTTATAACTTTTATATTTAGGTCTATCTATTACCCATTCCAAATTAAATTTTCTGTGTTGAGTGAGGTAAGAGTTGAGATTTGTTTTTATTCATACATATCCCAGTTGTCTGTTCATTTCTTTTTTTTTTTAAAGATTTATTTTTATTGTTTTTGACAGAGAGAGAAAGAGAGAGAGGGATACAGAGAGAGAAGAGGGAGGGCCCAGAACAGTCTCCATAGTTGCACATCATCGGTTTTTCCACATAGTTTCATTCCACAGGTGGGTGCGGGGCTGCACAGGGCAGAAACTGGGCCGGGGTCTCACCCCAGTGAGAACTGAACTGGGGGCACTCCCCAGTTCAACATATGGGTCCACACAGGCCGGGGCCGGGATTTGATCCTCGATCCCTGGGGCTGCAAAGTGAGCTCTTAACCCACCAAGCCATCCTGGCTTCCCCTGTTCATTTCTTAAAAATAAATTTTCCACTAAACTTCCCCAGCACCTTTATCAAAAATCAATTGACTATAGATACATGGGTTTTTTTCTGGGATTTCTATTTTGTTCCATTAGCCTGTTACTTATGCCAGTTCCACACTGTTCTGATTACTGTTACTTTATCTTAAGTCTTGAGATCAAGTAGTATAACTTAACCTTGTTCTTATTTTTCAAGATTATTTTGTCTAATGTAGATACTTTGCATTTCCATAAAATTTGAAAATCCAATTCCTTAACCAAAAGAGCCTGTTGGAATTTTGATTGGGATTGCATGTAGTTAACAGTTGGGGGTAAAGGGGGCAGTCTTAAAATTATTGAGATTTCATAAAGGTATATCATAACATGGTATACCTTGACATTTGTTTGGGTCTTCATTAATTTTTCTTAGCAGTTCTTTATACATCTTGTATATAGTGTTAGATTTATGCTTAAGTAATTATGTCTATGATGCTATTTAAATTGTATTTTTTTAATTTCATTTTTGATTGTTTGTTGCTAGAATATATAGAAGTACAAATGAGTTTTATATATTAACTTTGTGTCCTGAAATCATATTAAACTTATTAGTTCTATTTTTTTGTTTTTATTTTCTTGTAGATAGGGTTTTCTACATATGCGATCATGCTATCTTCAAATTATACATCTTTTTCTTATCTTTATGCTATTAGATTTTTTTTTTCTTCTTTCCCCCAATTCCCCTTTTGTACTGGCTAGGACTTTCAGTACAATGTTGAGTAGTGAACATTCTTGTCTTATTCCTCATTTCAAGTTTTAAAATTAAGCATAATGTTAACTATAAGCTTTTCTAAGATGGCTTTTATCAGTTAGAGGAAGTTCCTCACTATTCCTAATTTGGGAGGGTTTCTTTCCTTTTTAACATGAGTGGGTGTTGAATTTTATAGCAGAGACCATCTGACCTGAAATCCTAAAATACTTACTATCCATCCCTTTCAGGAAAAGTTTCTGACCCCTTCTTTAGATAAAAATAGAAAAGGTACCCATGGCATGTATATCAGTGTGAGTCTAATCAAGAGACAGAACCCACATAGTTTAAACAGGAGAAGGTTAATATAAATGTTATTAAACTATGATAAAAGGGCAACCATTAAGAATGTACATGACACCCCAGGGCTGAGGAGAGTAACCAAGGAAGGATAAACTTGGAATGGAGACCGAACCTTCCCGAGGCTAACTTTTAGTTCATGTTAGAACTCAGAATTGCAACCCCTTGCATGGCAGAGAAGTTTGCTGGTTTGTATGGGTCTGAGCTGGTCCACAGGAAGCGGCCCCCAGAATGTAAGTGGGGTAAGCTGCAACCAGTGGCACCTACACATGTGTGCAGAGAAAGTGTGGGCACTACTGTGAGTAGGAGACCTGGAGCTGTGGTGCTTGTGTCAGAAAGGTTGTGCCACCAGGTCACAGGAGACAAACCTGAGGGCAAGGGCAGAGAGAAGCAGAGGGAGTTGAGCACAGGTGCAGTCAGGAGGGCTGCAGCATTCGGTGTCTAGGATGAGAGGGCAGTAGGAAGGTTATCACCTGGTGCAGTTGGGGCTGGGATGTTGGCAAGGGAGCCTGTGTTCTAGGCATGCTGCTGGAACAGAGCACCACTGGACATTCTCACACCCACATTGCTGACAAATGGTGCAGCCAGAGAAACAGCAGACAAGTCCCTTCCTGCTTCAGTGTTGTTCCAGCAATCACAACTTAGAACGCTTAATTAGCATCCTGCTCCCTGTATGGAAGAAATGCTTAAAGTAGTTCTGCAGAGCAAGCGTCGAAATTTTGATAACTGATGTAGCATGGTTGGAAAATGGGGTACTCTAGGCAATCTAGTATTTGATCCATCCAATATTATATTAGAGGATCCTTGAATAAAAGTGAGAAGTCAGTACCTTTTTTTTTAACATAACAAGAAACCTGAGTCCCACAAAATTAATTACTCAGAGATTTTAAGTAAAATTGTCTAGACCTTATGTCAAAATAATCCCAATTGTATTAAAGAGTTAATGTTAAGAATAAAATAATTTAAAACCATCAAAAAGAGTAAACATATAGCAATGAAATTATGCATTCTAGACTTTCAATGAATTGCATGAATCTCAGTGGGAAATGTTTGCAAGTCTCTAGAATAAATATTATCAAAACTCAAATAAAAAGACAAGCAGACAGGGTGGGGAGGGGATATTTTCATCAAATATACAGGGGAAAAGTCTCTATCAATATTGCACAAAAAGCTCATGGAAGTTAAAAGGAAAAACATTAACTTCAATAAAAATGGGCAAAGGACATGAATAGATGATCCACAAGGAGGAAACAAAAATAATAAACAGACATAAGAAAATGTTCAACTTTACTACCTCTTGCAATGCAAATTAAAATGGTAATGGGGTAAAGTTTATGCATGACATCTGAAACATAAAATAGAAAGCTAGTTGGAAAAAAGACGGTAGGAGTAGAACATGGTTGATGGCAATAGAAGTCTCCAAAACTTCTCTTGAGTTCAGATGTTTGTATTTCTGGAATAATCCTTCTGGGACTATAACCTAATGAAATAGTTACCAAAAAAAAAAAAAAAAAAAATAGGAAAACGTTCTATGCATGCATTTATGGCAATTGTTTTAAGGATTGAAAAATGGGAAATAATTTAATGTGCATTAAAGTGACCATAATAATGTAAATCACTCTATTAATTCTGTAATTCATTTAGCCATGGTCATGGCCAGTGATAAATGACTGTGACCCAAAATCACTGAAAGCTAATGTAGCAAGATACATTATTTCTCAAGATATAATACCTAATTAAAAGCAGAATAAAAAATGTATTTACATGCAAAAGAGAAAGATATGGGTATGTGAATAAAACCCAGAAAGCAACATAAAGTGTAGAATTGATTTATTAAATTTATTTTAATGTTTATTAATTAATATATTATTGCTTATGCAACACATTCTAAAACATGGCAATTAACATGAAATAAATGCAGGTATGTTGACAAGAGAAGAGCAAAGGCTCATATCTTTTCTACATACACTTCTATTAAGTCATCATATTTCTTATTACGGTAGCTTTTGCCAGTTTTTGTGGAGACAACGTCATCAAAGTTGTCTTTATTGAATGAGTTCTGCTAGGCCATGCCTCCTGTGCCTGTATGTGGTGGCTGAATTTTTGGACCCTAGGGCAGAATCTTACCTTTGCTCCAGTTACATTTTTTCTTGGACTATGTATTCAGCCCAACATTAAAGGCTCTCAAGACTTTTTTGGATTATGATTAACACCCCTTATTTTCCATATATCCTGCATGCATGTCAATTGTACATTTTATCCCTATTAAAATATACAGGTAGGCTGACCAGATGTACTATTTTAAACCGGATAGAAAACAACGGTACTGGCCCATTTCATATGGTATGTGTGGTCAGCCTAGTCCCACTGGGCTAAATCCAAGGTGTCCATAGGCTGGCCATATGTACCATTCGAAATGGGACAGCACTGCTGTTTTCTGCTCCATTTAAAACGGTATGTCTGGGCAGCCTATTACAGGAGACTACATAGGTTTACCCCAGGCCTTCATGAAAATGTTGACCTGAGTGGTACTGAGCCTCAGGACATGTCACATCTGTTAAGAAGCACCTTTGATGACATTCACTTTACAATCCACTAAAATAGTCTTGCATCCAGTACACAATGGCCAGCTTTAATAACTGGCCAAGATCATTAGACTTTTGTAGGTTAGAAAATAAAGACTTAGGCTTAGAGGAAAATTCAGGTGATTTTCCTGGACCAAGATCAGGCTCACTTGTGAGCAAGTTTGCCCGCAGAGTTCGGTGTCTGTCACCTGGGCCCTTGTCCCCTCTGATACCACCCATGCCCCTGCCATGGCATCCATACCACCCACCTTCAGTGGTCTCCAAGACCATCAAATGATCTCAGTCTTTCTTACCAGACTTTTCATATGTTCTTTATACTCTATATCCTGGACTTCTGTGCATTTTAAAATGGATCAAAGATTGAAAATGGAGGGAGGGTGGAATTTCAGGCATCGCTGCTCAGATAGAGGGGATTTGGATGGAATGGGAAGGCTGACACTGGGGCCTTATAGATGGCCCCTACCTGTCCACTGTCTGCAAGGCTGACTTGAAGGGATCTTCCAGGAAACAAGGTAGATCAGATCCCATGACACCACAGTCCTCCTTAGGCTCCTAATGTTATTTGGATAGAATTTATAACTCTTCACATCTCATTAATTTAATTTTTCCTTTTAGTCTTCCAACTGTCACATTAGGTGAGGGAAGCAGATGCCATCATCTTCACTGCCTGAAAAGGAAGGAGACAAAGTGGGCTTTAAACACTGAAAATAACTGTTTTCTCCATCTTTGGGCCATTTTTCCCCAGACAGCTTTGTGCTGGTAGAGAATTCTTGCTGGGGAAATTGATGCATCATTGCTGCCCATGTGAACCTTGCCTACCTCCACATAAATATTTTATTTCCCAAAGCCATTCCTACAAATTGCTCAATCATTTGCCAAGGGTCTAGACCCCCTGGGGGAGCAGGCCCATCCCCTCCTCTTACAGATAACTGGGCTTATCTGTTTGCAGTCCTGCTTATCGGCTGTTAGTCCTGCTTATCTCCTTATCAGATTATGTATTCTTTAAAACACTGCACACCATCTGGTCCCCAGCAGAAGTGGCTGTCTTGTTGCTCACCTATGGCCCAATTTATGTGCCTTTTAACCTTAACCTAAAAATATTGGGTCCCAGTATGTCTAAAATTTATTCGAACTAAGCAAATTTTACATAATTTGAATAACAAAAATGTAGTTCTCAATTTTTTAAATCAAAAAGTATAATATGGACCAAAAATAACAAATTACACATTTTCACAGTGGAACTTAAAGAACTATAGTAACAGTCAATGATATCACTGAATCTTAATATTCATTGGGGGGAAATAAAAGCAAATTCCAGAAGACTATATAGACGGTAATCACATTTTCTAAAATTTAAAAACAAAACTACCTATCACTGGGAAGTCCCCTAAGCCACGCCTGTGTGTGCTCATGCTTAGACTCAGTTCCTCAGGGTATGGCTAGTATCTATCCTTTTATTTCTATGACAGTGAAATCATAGGTGGGTAGAACTGGATTCAGCAGATTCCCTGTGTCCAGCCTTCCTCAGCTGGATGCCACTTTTTCTTCTACAGACACCTCTTTATTTCCTTAGCAAATCCCAACTAAGGCAGAAGTAATGTGGGGTTCATATAGTCCTCCCCACTCCTCCCAGCCTTATCTGCCCCATCAGAAGGAGGAAGTTGTGCCTTCTCCGTAGCTCCCATCTCACTGTGGTCTCCCAGTTCTGGCATAAGCTTCAGGTTTCTGGGGATCCCTCTCCTGGGTCCCTTGCTGCCATGGACCTGCTAAGATATTTCATTAACTCGTCTGGGGTTGCCAGGTGCTGATTGTGTCCTGCATCTTGACAAAGTTTTGCTATTTCTTGCACGCTATGCCATACATACCTGGTTGTACCTAAGATGAAGCTTGAGAATTAGAACTGGTCCCCAGAACCACCCGACTCAGTGAATCTTTGGCCAAATCTGGACCCTTTATCAAGGCAGCCCAGGATCTTGCTATAGGTAGCCTTTTGCAGACAAATTCGTAGATCTAGCCTCTCTGGGTTCTTGCTGCTCATTTCCAGTCTCAGTTGATCTGTTTCCACCTTTCAAGTACCAAAAGCTGTTCAGTGATGATTACTGCCACACACATCATTTCCTAAGGGCTAATAATGTGTCTGATTCCATACTGTGTGCTCTACACCATTTCATCAGACTCAGTGCATGTCTCCATTTTATGGTTAATTTTTTAGGGTCTTCTTTTCTCCCTCAGATCTTAGAAATGGTCTGCATTTCAAAAACAAAGTCCAAAGGAATTTTTTATTTTTAGAATTATGTCTTAAAATTGTCTCATAATAGCTACTACTTTCTCCAAAATCAGGTCTGAAATGCTTCTGGACAATAGAAAATAACCATCTGGGAAAAGCCGGGACAGCTCAGCGGGTTGAGCGCTCGCTTTGAGGCCACAAGGACCGAGGATCGAATCCCGGCTCCGGCCCAGGCAGGACCCACATGCTGAACTGGGGAGTTCCCACAGTTCGGTTCTCTAGCTGTCTCTGTCTCTGTCTCTCTCTCTATCTGTCAAGAGTAAAATAGAAATAAATATGCACTAAAGATAAAATAATTACTCTCTATAAATATAAAAAAAAAAAAAAAAA
>PVKE010035724.1:0-16742 GCA_004027555.1 Craseonycteris thonglongyai
TTAACACTCCCTTTCTTTAAAGTTGGATTTGTTTAACTGGCCAGGGCTTAAGAAAATGTTATGTTTATTCTGTGGGAATATTTGTGAAGAACAGATTTCACTTGGCTGCTATGAAAGTTGTTTTTGTTGTTTGGGTTTCTTTAATGTTAGTATGTGGGATGACTGTTTTCTTTGGGGTGGAGGAAGCCACTTTTCATACAATTTAGTGGTTATATGAAACCACCTTCATCGGGCTCTCATGCATTCCACATACTATATATAATATATATTTCGGCAAAGTCTGGTTTTCCCCAAATCTAAGAACTTCTGCAAAAAGAAAAAAAGAAAGTGCTTTATTTCAGAAGGATTGAAACCACGGGGAGGATAATTCTAAATGACACTGAACTACAGGGATTTCCTCAGCAGAAGGCATAGCACACCACTTCTCTCATCTCCAGTCTTGTGTCTTGGGGCCTCCATGTAAAAGCCACCTTTTCTGATTCAGTGTAAGCATGCCTGAGTTAGAAAGCCAGACAACGCTGCCTCTCATGAACGCAAAGCCTGAAGCTTCTTCCTCCGTCACTTCATCTCCTCACATTCTGACTCCCTCTCTCCCATCATAGACAATACACACAAACCAAAGAGTCCCAGCATGGCCTCAGACCGCACTTTGTCCCTTTTCATCTCAAGAACGTTATACAAACTTAAAACAGCTCTAAGCCAGATCCCTACACAGGTAGTAGCAAGGCAGTCTGATTAGAGACTAGTAAGTGGCACATGGGTGAGTTATAAGGAGAGGTATAATGAGAAATATTTAGTATTTTAAAAATTCAAGTTATAGGTCATTCTTTTTCTCTTTTTTGTTATAATAGACAATTTGGAATAAAATGGCCTATAGATAAGGTATGGAAGTAGAATTTGTGTTTTGATCCAACTCAAAAATGCAAAACTGGACTAGAATGGTGTATATGCACACGCAGACAGAGTCTGAGGAGAGTTAAATGTAGGGACTACTTACCCTAATGTGGGCAAAGTGAAGAAAAACTGAAAAGGAACCTTAAGACTGAACATGACCTACCCTAGGCCCAAGGAGGCAAGAAGAGGGAGGTTGAATCTGTGTCACATCTGACAGCAGCTATGGCCTTAGGAAGGGGAATGAGGTCACAGCAGGAGGAAATCACCCATGTCCTTCTCCTCCTGCCTTCTCTTCTGCTCTTACCCCTCCTACTGGCCAATTCCCCCCCTCCCCCAAACAAAACAAAACAAAACAAAACAAAACAAAAAAATGGGAACCAGACGTAAAGGAGTTCTTCCATAGAGTCCAGACAGGTCAGCCTCCCAGGGCAAGGTGCAGATGCTGTGGAGAATGGGTCTGGATGGGCAAGTGGAGAAGAACCAGCCCAAACACCATAGAGATTATGCTTAAAAGATGGATGGAAGGAAGGAGGGAAGGAAGGAAGGAAAGAAGGGTAGGTAGATAGATGATTGATGATTGATGATAGATGATAGATAGATGATAGATAGATAATAGCTGATGATGATGAAGATAGATGATATAGATAGATGCAGATAATAGATGATAGATGATTAGATAGATAGATAGATGATAAATAGATTAAAGCTGTTTATTGAGACACTATTGAATTCAAATGTGTTAAGATGTTGAAAACCCTATGCATCAAATCCACACTAACTGAAGGCTTCAAGCCTTCTCCCCCACCAAAGCCCAGCTAAAATTTAAGTTGAAACTCTATAGGCAACCTATGAATAAAAATATTTATTAACTGAAGTATTGTTTTCTCTCAAAATAAATCACTTTATAATTTGGGAGAAAGGAGATTGTAATCATATCTTTCCCATTTTGTCTTTACTGTGGGATTTTAAAAGTTGTCCTGCTACATTTTCAATTCAGGCTTAGAAATCAAGAGCATGTGATTCTGGGAATTGCAAAATGATCATTTTACCAATAAAAATGGTTTTGAGCTAGGCTGATTATTTTTCTAAACTGAACTTAAGTCAGAGGATAAACATTCCTCTTCGGTATCTATTATTATTCAAAGTATTGCCATACTACTCCTAAGAAACAGAGAAGAAATCTTAAAAAAAAAAAAAAAAAAAAAGAAAACCCAGCTGTACCTATCTACCCTGGAGATAAGCATGGATAGTATTAATGGAGTTAGACAAGTAATTGGATGTTTTTTCTAGCTTTGAATGACTCACAAGCAATAAAAGGAAATGTGACAAATGCCTCATTACCCTAGTGGCACATTCTATGAGCAGCTACTATGGGATTCTGACCTGGCAGTGGTTAGTTAGACACTTTCTCAAAAAGCCAAGAGCATCTCTAGCCTCATGATGGAGAAAGATGCTGTATGATTTCATCCTTCCAGTTTTTAAAATAATTATTTTGAGAGGAGGTGAGAAGTGGGGAGGGCCCACAGCGATTTCCACAGTCATATATCATTAGTTGTGACATGGTTTCATTCCACTCAGGTGATGTGGAGCTGTGATGTAGGGCTCAGGAACTGAACTGGAGGGCCTCCCCCATGGGAGGCAAGAAGCTTTGCCACCAGGCAATCAGGCAGTTACCAGTTGTGCCACATTCAACACATGGGTTTGCACAGGCCAGGGTCGGGAATGGAACAGCATACCTCTTGATTACTAGGAAAGCGCTCAGCTGCTGAGCTATCCCAGCATTCCCCGAGGCTGAATACTTGCTCATTGCCCACGAAGAATGTCAACAGAGAAATCGGGGCAGTTAGAGCCTCGTCCAGGAGCCCATGAGAAGAAGCATGATTTCTTCAAGTTTCATGCATAACCTATTTGATAGCAAATGATGGAAAGTGACTTAACCAACACTCCATTATAAGGTGCCCACCTACAGTCGTCTTGCTGGAAAGGCAGCTTTTAGGGAGAGAAAGGGGGGAAAGGTGGAAAACACCAACATTTAAGCAGCTTGCTTGACTCAGACTCCGTAACAGGCCCCAAGAGTGGTGGATCATTACAGGAAATACCTGTAAAAATTCTCATTTACAAAGGAGAACGTGCTCCTACTCCCCCGGGCCACATCAAACAGGGAAGAGCAGAAGCCCAGCCACACTGCCATGTGCGGGCCAGCCCCAAACCTTCAGTCCCTCAAGCCTACTAGTCTGCCCGTTGACTTCATTCTGTCTGCATGTACTCCCCTGGCTTCTCACATGGCTCCTGTCCATACGACACCGCCCTCTTCCTGACCCCCACTGCGTTCTCTCTCACCTTGTAGGGGTGAAGGTTCTCTGCCTATTTCTCCATCTCGATGGGAAGCTATGGGAGAACAGGGACCACCTTTGTGTGCCCTCTTTTCTCAATATCTAATGGAGGGCCAGACCCATAGTAGACCTTTACTAAATATTTGTTCAATGCCTGAATGAAACTCTCATCCGCCTTTAATTATAGAGTAGCCTGCTTGAAGTCATGGCCTCTTTCCTTTTTTTCATTTTTTTTTCCCTAACATGGGAAATTATACCCAAACTTTCCCAGAGCTTTTGTACTAACAAGTACTCTAAGTAGGTTTCCGGAATGCTGGAGACAGCAAGTCCCTGCCACACCATCCCATCCAAGTGTCTTTGCTGCTATAACCGTCTCAAACTGGGGTGCAGACAAAGCCTGGGTCTGGTTCAGCCAGTAGCTGTGCTTGATTTTTATACAGACCTTGTCCTCACCAGACCTCAAGAGACAGCGTGTTAATCCCCACAAAGCTGTGTGGAGACTGCACTGCTCTCCCATTAATATATAATAAAGAGATTTAAGTGACTTACAAGGACAATTACTGCCATTTTCAAATCACCACCAAGAAAACTCTCTGGGCTAGCAGTTGTGGGCAAAGAACTTAGTAGTTCTCAAAAGTCATAAAGATTTAGGAGAAGCAGGAAATACAGTACACGTTTCCATTCTGCTGATGGCCAGAAGTTCTCTAACTTCCCTGAGACTAATTCTGCCCATTTGTAAAATGTGAATAACTTGCAGAGTTGTGATAAGGTTAAGAAGATTATATATATATATATATATATATATATATATATGCTGTCCAGAAAAAATCCAGTCATAAATGCCTCTATTTTTCATATTATGTCGCTAGATACTTTACAGCCTTCTCACATATATTATCTGTAGTATTATATATATATATATATATATATATATATATGTGTGTGTGTATATATATATATATATATATATATATATATATATATATATTATACTCTTAGCTCAGTATTTTGTGCTAAATAGGTACTGAATTTTACTAGTGTTATACCAAAATGTTGGAAGGATACATAATATTCAGATGCCAACTTGTCAAACTCAGGTTCTCTATATACATAGAGAATTTCTGGATAGGTAGAACTATCAAATAACAAGAGCTGAATAAAAGAGATCTAAGTGTATAGCTGAAAAAACTTGCCTAGAAAAACAAAAACTACTCTAAGTAAAATATCTGAAGAAAAAAATTCAATCAGAACACTAAAAGGAAAAGGGGACTTGTTCATGGACATGTATCTCTGTGTAAGATAAGTAGGAAGGTCAACAGGAAAATTTCTAAACCAGACAAACACTTTAAGTCCTTTTTGTCACTTCTACGCTTATAAAAACACAAACATGCACTGCATTTATGGACACACTCTGAAACACTGTTTATATTCCCAGCAGAGGTCCCTGTGGGAGTCCCAGCAGTGGCATCATACCCTGATCTTCATCTGAAAAGGCAGAAGGGTATACAGCTATGGTTGGGTTTGTATAAAGAATGAGTAGCCTCCTAGGAAAGCGTTTATAGCAGGCAACAGGAAATGTGCACCTCCATTATGGTTGTGCTAGAGATGTGCAATGCACATGAGCAGCCATTCAAAGAGAAAAACAGAAGCTCAAATTTTACCCAAGCTCCCGTCATCAAACTGTGTGACCCAGTATGGCTCTAGATGAAAACACAGAAAGGGAACACCTTATTTGAATTCATCCACTCTGTATCTCTGGAGGTCAGATAGAAAAACGCAGTACGAGAGGAAAGAAAAAAAATCCAGGTGCACCTGATTAAAATTTGTCTTGCTTCCACTCTTTCTACCACAGGCGGAAAAAATGAATAGTGAAAATATAAAGAGAGAAAACCATCCACCAAAATTTCTACAAGTTATCAAGTGCTCACAGGAATGGTATAAAGGAATGGGAAGGGAGTTATTCTTGAAGCATCTGCTGATATCTACCAGGACCTGGAACAAACATACTGGCCCAGCTGTGAGAGGACCTACTGAATAGTGGAAGGAAAAAGAAGATTCACAGAGTATACCGAGCATTGGGAAAATCAGCAAAGGGAGAGGCAGGAAAGAGAACAAATGGCAGGTGGCCTGCATTAGCCAACTTCATACTCATGAAAAATGGTAAACACTGAAAGTGAGAAATCCAGGGCTACTGCCTTTCTAGGGATGAGATGCACCAAAGTTTCCCAGAATACCTGAAAAATAAAACTCCTGGCCACACTCTCAGAGACTTGGTAAATCCACAGTGGGGTCCTAATAATCTAAATTGTTAAGATTTCCTCTAGATACTACCATTTTTGAGAACATTTGATCCTGAAGGAAAATGTGAGACAATTCCTGGGAATTCTCAAATCTTGGGGAAAATCTAGAGTGTGGACAGAAGGGTTGATGTTTCTGTAGGATGTAAGAAGATAAAACAAAAAAATATTACTTTGTTACAGTTTGCATATCTCCATCTTTTTGGTATTCATATCACGATAATTTAGCATCTTTGGAATACTTATGGGAGAATTAATAAACTAATTTGAAGAGCAGAAATAAGTTTCTAAACACATTTGCTAAACTGGCAAAGTAATCATTTGAAAACTGTGGGCTAAAAATGTGCAGAACCAAGGATATTGGTCTGGATTTTTGCTTCTGTTTTTGTTTCAATATTCTTGAGAATTTATAGAAAGCAAGAAAGGTCTCAGATACCTTGAAGGGTTGAAAGCAGGAACAATATTCATAGAAATAAAAATTTCAGGGAAAGCTGGGATGGCTCAGCGGGTTAAGCGCTCAGCGGTTAAGGGCTCACTTTGAAGCCCGGGGGACCGAGGATTGAATCCCGGCCTGGCCCAGGCGGACCCATATGCTGAGCTGGGGTGTGCCCCCAGTTCAGTTCTTGCTGGAGCCTATGCAGGAGGCTCCCGGCCCAGTTCCTGCCCTGCGCAGCCCTGTGCCCACCTGTGGAGTGACACTCTATGGAAAACTAATGTCAACTATGGAGACTGCTCTGGGCCCTCCCCCCTCTCTCTCTCTCTGTCTCTGTCTCTGTCTCTGTCTTTGTTTCTCTCTGTCAAAAATCAATAAAATAAATCTTTAAAGAAAAAAGAAATAAAAATTTCATCTTATAAATTTAGACACGAGTAAATTATCAATTTGTAATTTCCTAAAGCTTCTCATAACATAATTTCCAGCCAAAGAAATTGGTTTTTAATAATCCACTTTATTTTGTGAGCATTCAATAACTGAATGAGTACAGGGAAAGAAACCCATGAAAAACAAATAAGCTATTGATGGATTTTCTCTGGACTCTAATAGTCAACACAGTGGAAGAATGGTAACAACAAAATACCATCATTGCTTATGCACACAATTATAAACTGTATAGAATTCATGTCCTCATAGCTAGAATATTTGAATTGACTATATTTGTATCTGACTACTGAATTATGAAGTTGAAGAACTTCAGATAACATCCTTTGGGAAAATATAAAACATCTTCCTTTATTGTCAATGTTTAGTATTATTGAGTGCAGGTCAATTAAAAAACAAAACAAAACAAAACAAAAAACCTTTCTACTTAGAATCGTTTTGTCAGAATTTTCAGTAGCCAGTACTATTTATATCTGAAGCTAAAAAGTTCCTTATTCAAAAAGAAGTTTCCATCTGGAAATACAACCTGTTCATACTGAAATTTTATTAAAAAGTCATAGAGAAGGCATCAATGACTAACCTACATCAATGTGACCTAAAATGTTCCTGGTGTATAGTAATCAATATTTTTAATGAGTGAATAAATGAATAGTCCTGACTGGCTTATAATGCTGGCTATCCCCATAGACTTTTTAACATTTTAAACATCCACATAATATATTGTATCATATGTACTGCAGCTTTTCAGAGACATTTTTGACAATATCTTTTAAGGTGTTTATAAAGGGTGTCCCAAAATTCACGCAAGAAGTAATTTTGATAGAAAACGTGTTCTTTCATGTAGTGCTCCATTTTTAATAACCCTGAACTGTCAGCTGTCACACTATCTTTTTTTTTTCCAATGGCAACACTTTACCACACAAATGATGCAAAATTAAATTCTTGCGTGAATTTTGGGACACGCTTATATACATCATGGGGTCTAACAGTTTCTCTGTGCAATAACATGAACTCTTGGCTAGCTTCTACACAACTGTTAGGAAAATGGTCTTGACTTTAGTCCATTTCCTATCTTCTACCCTCCAGGCTATTGAGAAGATCATTTCCCTTTTATGTTCCCCACCCCCGCCCCACCCTAAAGCCATGGTAACAATTCTAATTACCTGTCACTTAAAAAAAGGAGATTTCTTACTTTAACCGGAAAGATACCTGTCCCTGAGGTGACATCATTTATGTCAGGTAAAATAGAGTTCCAGTTGCAGTGGATTTCACATGTCGTCTCTTCAAGAACTGTCAGTTCCTGCCATTGCAGTTGTAGGAGTCCAGTGTCCAGCTTCCCTCATGCAACCTAGAGAGGACGCTTCAAGCCTGATGCTCTCAAGGGGCCTTGAAAATACTTGTCCCTGACCCCAGTGACTTCCATAGTGTGAATAAGTTTTATAGTCTCTGCATCACTAGAAAGTTGTCACTCAAAATGGTCTTGGGCCCTGGGTAGTCTGAAAGCACATGATCCAATGGCTTCCATGACTGATCCACGTGGTTAGGCTCTAGGAGCAGCAGAGGATGTTTGGCATCAGTTACTGTTATTGAATAGCCAACTGGTCCTATGGTGCAGTGCAGGAGGTAGGGCAGCCAAGAGGATAACAGACTCCTTGTTCTTCACTTTTTGCTGGTACACCTATCCTGGATCTCTTTAATGTGAGAATCAGGGCCATCACTCTGGTTTAAAAGGCCTACTCATACTAGGGCAAAGGGTTGAGCAGTTGTATCAGCTTTGTTTATGAATTCTTCTTTGAAATGGGCACTGCAGACTAACAGTAATAGTAGTTCTATTGTAACATGCATTTATCTGTAGCTTCCTGACCCAGTGAGATATTGGAAGGTCTAGTCATCAACTTAAACGGCTCTGGCTTAACACACTGGATGGCCCAGCCATGGTGGTCACCTACAGCACACCTTAGGGCAAGGTTGTGGTAGGACAATGCTTATGTAACTATTCTTCTCTGGTTTTATTCCTATTTCCAAATAAGAACAAATTATGTTTATATAAAGCTTATATATTAAACCAAACACTAACAATAAAATAAGAGTGGGTCTGATCCTGCTAGCAAACAAACCCAAAGGTACCTCAAGTAAATGTAATGATAGGAAAATGAGAGAACACAGATTTCGTTGGGATCCAAACCCATTAATGAATAATCACACATAAATATATAATTTACTGGAAATGCTTGATGAGTCATGGATTTACTTTGACCACTTTGTCTCAGAAAATGTCTAAGACAGATGTTCCAGTCAGGAGAGCTCAGAGCCTTATCAGAGAGATTTCAGAACAATCAAATTTAGAAAAATAATTAATTAAAATATTTTATGTGCCAGCCTCAGAAAAGATTAGAAAGATGACTCTAAGCTCCATAATACTAAGGAGGATACTATATGTTCTTTTCACCAGCTCTTTTTATTTATTTATTTATTTATTTATTTAATTTAAAGATTTATTTGTATTGTTTTTGATGAGAGAGAGAGAGAGAGAGAGAGAGAGAGAGAGAGAAAGAAGGGGAAGGCCCAGAGCAGTCTCCATAGTTGCATGTCATTGGTTTTCTACATTGTTTCATTCTATGGATGGGCATGGGGCTGCACAGGGCAGGAACTGGACCGGGGGCCTTCCACATGGAGCTCGTCCTGGTGAGAATCGAAACGGGAGCACACCCCAGTTCAGCATATGGGTCTGCATGGACCAGTCCAGAATTTGATCCTCAGACCATGGGGCTGAAAGATGAGTGCTCAACCCGCTGAGCCATCCCAACATCCCCTGTTCACCAGTTCTTAGTACAATAACTGGACCATAGTAAGCAATCAATAAGTTGATGCTTATTTTATTTATTTAAAGGGATGAATTTATTTCTTTGTATTTCTGGTACTGAAAATAGAGTCCTCATGGTTGGATTGTACTATGTAATCCAGAAACAATTTTCATGCACCTGTTTGTTCCATACACCCCCTAGGAGGTAGGCAGGAAGATATCTTTAGCCTCTGCTGCCTGATGAAGCAACTAGTTATTGCAGAATGAAAGCAATTTACCTAAAGCCAGGCCTCTAAGAAAAAGTAAAACAGGGTCTATTTCCCCTCTAGCATGATGCCTGGGGCAACATACTGGGGTCTAAACTCCTCTCTTTGGTTTCCTGTTCAGCTTACCCACTAGGAAGCACAGTCAAGAGCAAGGTTCCTTGCTTGGTCCACAGAGACATTTCATTCAGAACATACCCTACCAGGCTTTGCAGACAGGAGCTGATATTTGTGGAGTTCTGATTATGCGACAAGCACTGAGCTTGATTTTATGTTAGATTATTTAACACCCCTTTCCAAGTACTCTCTGATATAGGTACCATTTCCTTTTTGAGAACTTAGCTAAGGGAAGATGAAATAACCTCCTCAAGTTCAAAGAGTTGGGAAGTGGTTGGGCTGAGATATCCACAATCTCAGTCTTGTTTCAAAGTGAATTGTCTTTATTACACACTGCCTCCAAGGAAAAAAAAAGAAGCTCCTCTTCACAAAATACTTGGGGACTCTTGCCCTAAGAAATAACTGGGCATGCTTGCAGTGGACCTCTCTAATAAGAAGTAACCCTGGTTTCCTTTGATCAGAAGGAATGCTTCAGAAGTGCATGGTGTTTACAATGCCTTGCTTCAGGAATTGCTTTCTTTCCACTGAGATGTGAAACCACAAACTAGTTGCTTTGGGTAATTAAAGATCCTTTACACCAACTGAATGTGTCAACAGCAAATGTCCTGGGTAAATTTCAAGTAAGTAATTACGTTCTGCCCATCTGAAATGCCTTTCTAATTTCATTCTTCTAACACATCCACTTACTGGATCTTTTAGTGAGGCTGTAGGTAATTCTAAAATAACCAAGACCACACAGTCAGTTGTCTCAAATAAGAAAGAGAAAATGGGCTTTCATTTGAAGAGTGTGTCAAGGTCTTCTATATCACTGGATAGAAGCCAACATATAAATGTTAGGAGTTCATTTTTTCCCCTCACATATCAGATTCCTCATGGCTAATACAAGCAACTAGAAATGAAAGCTGATTATATCTTCTTTTTCTATTTTCCCCTAGTGTGGGTAAAATCAATTTATTCATATTTTAAGAACTTTGCACTCCTTGGAGAAAAAACTCTATTGAAATATTACATTTATAGCTACAGACAACCTAATACCCAAGATATTTTTAAAAGAGCTCTACTCTAGAAAATAAAGTGTCATCCTAAAATCCATCACACATGCTTTATTATAACAAGTCCTGTTATGCCCCAAAGGGAAAGAAATCTCAACAGCAAGCCATAAGTTGCAAGATATTTTTTCTCATAGGATTTAGTGGGGAGGATTTCCCTGCAGTACATCATTTTTAAATTTACTGGCAATTCAGTTGGATAAATAAATAGTACAAGTAAAAAACAACATAATATTCCATAAATTTCCCAAGCAAAAGCCCTCACAGAATTTGCTTTTATAACTAATCCTTCTCACTCAAGAATATAGTATATAATCAAACAATTTATAAACCAATGATCCAGTTAATAATTTTATAATTGCTATGAGCAAATCAGCCAATTGTTAATTCTATCTAGAAGCATTTCAAGTGGTTTTATAAGAGATCTCCCACACCCATCTAACACACCTACCACACATAAAATATTGATCTCATGTCCAAAAATAGTTTTGTAGCTATGCCTTAGAATTTTGAGTAATGTAAAGGCAGATTAATTGGCCTAGGAATACATGGTTCTTTCTATTTTTAAAGACTCTGAATGTTTATTTCTTTGATTCCATGAACAATAAACATTTTTCAAACTGTTTTTTTAAAAGGCCATAAAAAGGATCACTAATTACCAAAAATTGTCTGTTTTCTCCAATTTAAGTGTATCAATTCCTCATATTAGCTACACAGAGCCCTATGGTTTTTAAACTTAGTAAAATGTTTAGAGGCCACAGTCATATTGAAATGAAAAGCAATGACAAATTGTTTCATTATGAACTTGAAGCTATTTTTTGAGCAACAGAAGATGACAAGTGGCCAAAGAGCATCCCATATTCAATCATGCAACTGGTTCCAAACAGTCTTAACTTTAATTCTTTGCTTCCTTCTAGAGGTCTTCAAATCTGGGACTTAGCCAGAATTACAACCACATTACAAAACACAATTGCAAGGTAAATAGCTTAGTGACACAGTTTAAGTGTGTGAGCATGTGTGTGTACATGTGTGTGATTGTCTGGAAAGATGACTGAATCCTCAGTGATCCTCAGTCTACAGTTAGTAGAGATAAAAAGCAAGTCATTGAAGAGCCTTATGAGTCAGAGGTGAACCTAAAATGCAAGCCTATAGTCAGTCTCCCAAGTTGCCTCTTTGGTCTACCCATGCTGCTGCATACCAAATTATTTCCTTCTTTTACTTGCCTATAAAATATAAACTTCTGGGACAGAGAACTAACCTTTCTAATCTTAACTCTCAGTAAAATCTATCTTGATCATAACCTTCCATAAAAAATATCCTCAATAAATGTTTATTGAATTATGGTACATTTAATTCTTTGTCTAGCATTACCAAGTCAATCCCAACTTAACTTTCTCACATTATCGTTCATTGTTTCCCAACATTAACCCCATCTCTGTGTCCCTGATGACATTTTATAAAAAGCAATCTAGAGCCCCCTTCTCCTTTAGGAAATTAATTTTGGATTCTCTTTTTCACTGCAAATGAGGCAATGAGAAGTTTGTGAGAACTTTTAAGAAACACTTGCTGTGGGCTCATTTACCCTTTTGTTCACTGGTCATTTCTAAGTTGAAAAAATCAATAATTTTTTCTGTTATTCTAAAGGTTTTGACAGCTACACAGTCACTGCAAAAATATGCTCCCAGCCCTGAAGTAATTTATCTCATTAAAGCCTAACCTTTGACAGAAAAAAGATGGTAAGGACTTAAATATTTTACACACTTCTCATGGCAAAATGTTACTTCTCTATAAAAGAGTAATCCAGCAAAGATACTGGAAGATACAAGAAGTTTTATACAGAGAAAAGGAAGCCTGTACTCATAAGATGATCATGAACTCCTGGGGATGCCACTAAAATGTGCAATAAATTGTTCACAAGTGATTTTAGATGACCATATAATGGGGAAACTGAACTCACATATCTCTTTCCCATCAATTAAACAGAAGCAATGATAAAGAGAAATGGAAATTTTTCCTTAGCAAAAAAACAAACAAACATGTTTTTTATTGAACTAGGCTATGATCCTAGGGTAGAAGGATTCTTAAGTTTCTCCATGTTTTCAAAGAAACCAAATAGGAGAAACCAGTATCTATTAAATGCCTATTTTTGTGCCCACATGCACAACACATATACTAAATGCCTATTTTTATCCCACATTCTGTTCCTGCCCTTTATACTTAATCCTCACAACTTAATGTGGTATTATTATCCTCATTTTATAGAAAATAATGCTAACAGAGATTAAACATCTTGTCCAATGTTACACAAATAGTCAATGAACAAACTAGAATATGAACCCAGTTGTATGATTCCAACATCTAGACACACACTTGACAAACACATCACAGGATCTAGAAATAGAACAACTTTTCTAATTGCTAGAATTTGCAATGTAATATCTATGTTGTTCAAACACACAGATTATACATTGCATTTCAATATTAGCACACTATGAGAAAGTAGCACATATTTCTAGAAGAAGTGATTAGAGCATTTCCAGATCCAAGATTTCCAATTAATAATCTTACCTTAAGCTTTTATGCCAAAAAATGATACTATCTCTTTCATCCTTTGTATCTGATTCAGAATATCTCATAAGATATTTCAGTCTATGACTTAGGGATTTTATTATTTATATCTAGACTCCACAGGCCATGGTTCGAAAATCTTCAAACTACTTCATACCCAATGGCTTCTGAGAACAAGGTTATTCAAACCTATTTCCATTAGATTTTGTAAGAAAGAAGGCATGCATTTAATGTATCCCCATGAACTGGAAAATAGACATGACTAAGCAATTAAGAGAGTGAGAAGCTTAGAGGATATGCATTGGCTCCTTGTATAGTTGTCTTCAACATTTTTTACAAGGGGAAGAATGGCATAGACTAGCTAGAGGTTTCATTACTTTTTCACCTGTTATATCTGGCTGATAAGTTTAATCAATTGATAGTTACATGCTTTTCTTACAAACCAATACAAGGTCTCTGAATTCTTAGAAAATTTTATCAAATATGTGTATTATTTTCAGCACTTGAAACAGATACCACTAACGAATAATTTAAATTGGCATCGATCACTTAGACCTCAGTTCTGCGTGTAACAAAAACCTCAAGTAATTGTGATTTATTATAAGTTATCATGTAAATGAAGTCCAGAGGTAGACAGATCGGGCTTGGTATTAAGGCTCCAACACATTCTTAGGACCCAAGATCCCTTATATTTTTTCTGCAAACTTCAGCATTACATTCTATATTCAAGTTCACCTTATTGTCCAACTTTGACCTTTCATGTCACCGTATAACATTTAGGGTTTAATTAGAAACACAAAATCAACATAAGTGATGTGAAGAGATTTAATATAGGGATTAGACATTGTGTGATTGTGGGAGCTGGTTAAGTAGTCCATGGAAGTCTGTTGGGATGCTGGACCTAGGAATCCATAGGGATCACAGTAAGGAAAGGAATGTGGATGGGAAGTGAGGAAAAGCAAAACAAATCAGAATGCATGAAGCAAGCTGAAATGCATGAAGATAAACTGGAACCTACTGCCATCTCTCACAACCTGCAAGAATTCAACTTTGTGTGACCTCAGAGGACCTAGAACACTTTGTCTTGGAACTGCACAGAAGCCTGAAGATACAAAAGATTTAAAGAAAACAATGGAGATCCAATGGCTGCCTCACAGAGAAACTGGGGTTTAAGAAAATGATACCAACATCCCATATACCGGTAGTAAGAAGAAAGGTTTATTTCACATCTGAATTAGCTCTTTTTTAAACCTCTTAACAAATTGTTAAGTACAGTATTATTAAATATAAGAGCAATGCAGTATAGCATACACCTAGAATTTTTTCATCTACAGAAATTCCCCATTTAATTCTTCCATCAGCCCTTGAAAACCACCATTCTAATTTCTGTTCCTGTGAGTTTGACTAATTTAGATACTTCATATAAGTGAAATTATGCAGTATTTGTCCTTATGTGACTAGCTTACCTCACTTAGCATTCTGGCTTCAAGATTCACAGCATTGGAGCATCTGGCAGAATTTTTCCCTTAAAAACCTGAGTAATATTCCATTTTAAGTATATACCACACCTTGTTTACCCAGTCATGCATTGATGCTCATTTGGGTTATTTGCACCTCCTGGCTATTATGAATAACTGCAATGAATGTGGGATTACAAATGTCTCTTTGACATCCTGATTTCAATTCTTTGGGATCAATATCCAAAAGTGAGATTGCTAGATCTATTGTAGTTTTTTATTTTATTTTAGTTTTAATTTATTTCTTAGGAACTCTCACACTTTTACAGAGTGAATGCACTATTTTATAATCTACCAAGAGTACAATAGGATTCCAATTTCTCTACATCTTTATAAACATTTATTATTTTCTGTGTTTGTTTGTTTGTTTTTGTTTTGTTTTTTAATACTGGCCATTAGATGTGAATTGATATTTTGTTGTCATTTTGATGTGAATTTGCCTGATGATTAGTGGTTTTGAGCAAATTGTCATATATCTGTTGGTCATTTGTATGTTTTCTTTGGGGGGGGGGGAATATTATCTATTCAAATCCTTTGCCTATTCTGTTATCAGGTTATTTTTAAAAGAGTTGTAAAAGTTTCTTATAGATTTTGGATATTAATTCCTTAGCAGATATATGGTTATGATTTGCAAATATTTTCTCTAATTCCATTGGTTGTTTTAACTTTCATTAATTGTTTCCTTTGCTATGTTCTTAGTTTGATTCAGTTGCACATATCTGCTATTGTTTCATTGTCTGTGCTTTGTTGTTATATCCAAGAAATCATTGCCAAGACCAATGTTATGAAGATTTTCTCCTATGTTTTCTTCTATGACTATTATACTTTCACATCCTATGTTTAAGCTCTTATTAATCTATTTTGAATTTATTTTTGTGTATAGTGTAAGGTAAGGATCAAATTTTATTCTTTTGCATGTGGAAATTTAGTTTTCCCAACATTGTTTTTTGGAAGAGAGTCTCTTTCCCCAATGTGTTGTCTTAGCACCTTGTCAAAGACAAGTTGAACATTTGTGCATGGATTTATTTCTGGACTCCCTAGTGTGTTGCATTGGTCTATATATCTGTCATGATTCTAGCACCGTGCTCTTTTGATTACTGCAGCATTGTAATGTATTTTAAAACAGGGAAATTTGAGGTTCTAGCTTTCTTTTCTTTCTCAAGATTGCTTTGGATACTTGGGGTCCATCATAGTAGCATATAACTTTTAAAATTATTTCCTTATTTCTTTAAAAACTGTCATTTGGGTTTTAATAGGGATTACATTGAATCAGTACATTTTGTGGGAGAGTACAGATATTTTAACATTATTAACTTTTCCAATTCATGAACACAGGATATCTTTCCATTTGTTATACTTTGTCTTATTTAATTTCTATCAGCAATGTTTTGTAGTTTTCAAAGGACAAGTCTTTTGCCTTCTTGATTAAGTTTATTCTTAACTATCTTTTTTCTTTATGATGCTATTGTAAATGGAATTTTCTTAATTTCCTTTTGGAATTGATGGCTATTAGTATATAGAAATACAACTAATTTTTGTGTATTGATTTTGTGTCCTAAAACTTTTCTGAATTCATTTATTAATTTTGAGAGCTTTCTGGTGAAATTTTTAGGAGGTTGTATACATAAGATCATGTTATTTGTGAACAAAGATAATTTTACTTCTTTCTTTTTGACTTGGGTGCCTTTTTTCCTGTCTTGCCTAAAGCTTCTGGCTAAGACTTCCAATACTCTCTTGAATAGAAGTGGTTAGAGTGTGAATATTTGTCTTATTCCTCATTTTATAGAAAAGGCTTTTACGTAGTTTTCTAACACTGACTGTGACGTTAGTTGCAGACGTTTTATATATGGCCTTTATTATGTTGATTATATTTCTTTTATTCCCAGTTCAATAACTATTTTTATTATAAAACAGTGTTGAATTTGGTCAAATGCTTTTTCTACATATATTTATCATGTGAATTTTACCCTTTGTTTCATTAATGCAGTGTAACACAATAATTAATCTTCCCATACTGAACCATC
>PVKE010035725.1:0-16739 GCA_004027555.1 Craseonycteris thonglongyai
AAGTTAAGCAACTCAATAAAAGAAGTGAAAAATGAAATAGCTAACATAGGAAACACAGCCAACCATATGAAGGAAAAAATTAGTGAAGTTGAAGAAGAAATGTGGTAATATCACAGAAGGAACAAAAGAGAGACCTGAGAGTTAAAAGAAATGAAAGATCTCTACAAGAACTATCTCATTCCATTAGAAAGAGCACCATAAGAAGAATAGTTACTTCAGAGGGAGCAGAGAATGAGATGGGCAAAGATAATTTGCTCAGACAAATAGTAGATGAGAACTCTCCAAATCTATGGAAAAAAACTGGGACCCCCAAACCCAAGAAGGAAACAAGACCCCTAGGTATCTGAATTCTAGCACACCTTCTCCAAGGCATGTTATACTGAAGATATAAAAGGTCAAAGAGAAAGAAAGAATCCTCAAGGCAGCCAGGGAAAAGAACATAATAACCTATAAAGGAAAACCCAACAGATGGTCATCAGACTTTTCAATAGAAACTCTACAAGCCAGGAGGGAGTGAAATCAGGTATTCAAAATATTGTAAGAAGGAAATTAACAGCTGAGAATAATCTATATAGCACAGTTAGATATAAAGGAGAAATAAAGAGGTTTTCATACATACTGAAGCTGAGGGAACTCTCCAGCACAATGTCAGCATTTCAAGAATTACTGAAGGAGGATATTGGAACTGAAACTAAAGTAAAAATAAATAGGGATAAATTGAGACAACAAAAACATAAAAGGGAAGGAAGTAAAGGTTTAAACTTCCAAAGAGAATGGAGATAAATAGCATGCTTTAAAAAAAGGGACAATTACATATACAAAATGTTCTTTTACATAAACTTCATGGTAAGCACTCAAAAAATTTTTAGATCTGAGACACAGAACCAAAACAATAAATAAATAAATAAATAAATAAATAAATAAATAAATAAATAAATAAAAAGGAGAAAGAACAGAAAACAGATGGAAAAATCATAAAACACCATCAAATTAAAACAACTGACAGAAAGGAAAGCAAAGAAGTAATCAAATTAAAGAGCTACCAGAAAACAAAAGATAAAATGGCTACAGGAAATCCTCACATATCAATTACTCCCTAAATGTGAAGGGACTGAACTCACCAACAAAAAGGCACAGAGTCGCATACTGGATTTAAAAAAAAACCAAAAACTCAACCTTATCTGCCTCCAAGAGACACACCTCAGCCACAAGGACAAATACAGGCTCAAAGTGAGAGGGTGGAAAACAATACTCCAAGCAAATGGCATCCAGAGAAAAACAGGTATAGCCAAACTTATGCCTGACAAAACAAACTTCGGGATCAAAAATACAAGAGACAAAAGTGGACATTTTATAATGATAAATGGGACAATACAACAAGAAGACATGACACTTATTAATATATATGTCCCTAATCAAGAAGGATCAAAATTTACAAAGCAACTACTAACAGATCTAGAAAGAGAAACAGACAGAAACACAATTAAAGTAGGGGACCTAAACACCCCCCTTAACAGCCGTGGAGAGATCCTCTAAACACCAAATAAATAAGAAAGAATCAGCTTTAAATAACACATTATAACAATTGAACATGATTGACATTTATAGGACACTTCACCCTACAACACGAGTATACATTCTTTTCTAGTGCACACAAAACATTCTCATGAATAGGCACACAAAGCTAGCCTCAGCAAATTTAAGAAGACTGAAATCATACCAAGTGTATTCTCTGACCACAAAGCTTTGAAATCAGGAAAATAACACATATACATGGAGATTAAAGAACATTATTAAAAAATGACTAGATCAAAGAAGAAATAAAAGAAGAGATTTAAAATACATAGAAATGAATGATGATGAAAATATAACATATCAAAATTACTGGGATGCAGTGAAAGCAGTAATAAGAGGGAAATTTATATCACTACAGGCCTATCTCAAGAAACAAACAAATAAAAAATCACAAGTAAGCAACCTAATATCACATCTTAAAGAACTAGAAAAAGAAAAACAAAAAAATCCCAACGTCAGAATAAAAGAAAGGAAATAATACAAATTAGAGCTGAGCTAAATGAATTAGAGAACAGAAAAATTATAGAAAAAAATTAATGCAACAAAGAGTTTGTTCTTTGAAAAAAATTAATAAAATTGACACACTGCTGGCTAAACTCACCAAGTGAAAAAGAGAAAAGATACAGATAACCCAAATAAAAAACAAAAGCATGGAAATTACAACTGACACCGCAAAAATACAAAGGCTCAGAGGAGAACAGTATGAAGGGCTATATGTCACCAAATTTAGCAATCTAGGAGAAATAAAAATGTTCCTAGGAACAAGTATTCTACTTAGATTGAACCGAGAACAGGATAATCTAAATAAACAAGTCAATAATAAGGAAATTGAAACAATAATTTAAAGCCTCTCCAAAAGCAATAGTCCAGGACCAGATAATCTTACTAATGAGTTTTACTGGGACTTCAAGGAGGAACCAACACCTACCCTCCTCATGCTCCTCCAAAAAATTGAAGAAGAGGCAATACTCCCCAACTCATTCTACAACGCCAACATTACCCTAGTACCAAAGCCTGGCAAGGACATTACAAAAAAAGAAAACTATAGACCAATATCGCTGATGAATACAGATGCAAAAAATCCTAAACAAAATACTAGCAAATAGAATACAACAATGCATTTAAAAGATTATGAATCATAATCAAGTGGGATTCATTCCAAGAGTACAACAATGGTTTAACATAGGCAAATCAATCAATGTGATACATCACATAAACAAAATAAAAGATTAAAAACATATGATTATATCAATTAACACAGAAGAGCATTTGACAAGATGTAATGTTCATGAATGATTAAAACTCTTAATAAACTGGGTATAGAAGGAAAGTAGCTCAACATAATAAAGGCTATATATGACAAACCCTCAGCAAATATACTGATTGGGGAAAAACTGAAAACTTTTCTTTTAAAAACAGGAATAAGACAGGGATGTCCCCTGTCACCACTGTTATTCAACGTAGTGCTGGATATCCTAGCCAGAGCAATGATGTAGGTGAAAGAAATAAAAGGCATCCAAGTTGAGAGTGAAGAAGTTAAACTTGTCACCTTTTGTAAATTATGTGATCCTTTCTATAGAAAATCCTAAAGACTCCACTAGAAAATCATTAGAAATAATAGATGAATAGAGTAAAGTTGCAGTATACAAAATCAATGTACAAAAATCAACTGCATTTTTATATACAAACAATGAAACTTCAGGAAAAAAAATGAGAAAAATATTCCCTTTTGTGATTACAACAGAAAGAATAAAATACCTAGGAATAAATTTAACAAAGAGTACTAAAGACTTATACCTGGTAAACTATAAGACACTATTAAAAGAAATTGAAGAAGACACAAAGAAATTGAAAGATATTCATGTTCATGAATTGGAAGTATCGACATAGTTATCACCCAAAACAATATACAGATTTAATGCCATTCCCATCAAAATCCTTCAGACATTCTTTCAAGAAATAGATTTTTAAAAATCATCAGAATTTATGGAACCACAAAAGATCCTGAATTGCCAAAGCAATGCTATGAAAAAAAAAAAAAAGTCTGGAGGCATCATGCTTCCTGATTTAAATCTATACTACAAGGTGTCAGTAATCAAAATAGCTTGGTATTGGCAGAAAAACAGACATACAGACCAATGGAACAGAATCAAAAACCCAGAAATAACCCCCAAAATATATAGACAGATAATTTTTTACAAAAGAGTGAAAAATATACAGTGGGGAAAATAAAACCTCTTCTGTAAATACTGCTGGGAATTTTGAAAAAACACATGTAAAGTAATGAATCTGAACTGTGAACTATCACCATATACCAAAATTAACTCAAAATGGATCAAAGACCTCCACATAAGACTCAAAACAGGGGAAGCCGGGATTACTCAGTGGGTCAAGTGCTCACTTTGCAACCCTGGGGCCTAGGGATCTAGTCCTGGCCCCGGCCTGTGTGGACCCGTGTGCTGAGCTGGGGAGTGTCCCCAGTTCAGTTCTCACTGGGGTGGGACCCTGGCCCAGTTCCTGCCCTGTACAGCCCCGCCCACCTGTGGAATGAAACTATGTGGAAAAACAAATGATGTGCAACTGTGGAGGTGTTCTGGGCCCTCTCCCTTCTCTCTATCTCTGTATCTCTCTCTGTCAAAAACAATAAAAATAAATATTAAAAAAAAAAAGACTCAAAACAATAAACTACATAGAGGAAAACATCAATACTAAACTTACAGACATTGGGGTTCAGGGAGAACTTTACAAACCTGATCTCAAAGGCAAGGGATGTAACAGCAAAAATAAGTGAATGGGACCAGATCAAACTAAAAGCTTCTGCATAGCAAAAGAAACCAACAAAAAAAGAGGCAACCAACTGAATGGGAGAAAAGGTTTGCAAACAATGCTTCTGATGAGGGGCTAATATCTAAAATATATAAAGAACTCATACAACTCAACAACAAAATAAACAATCCAATTAAAAAATGGGCAGAAGACCTGAACTTGCACTTCTTCCATAAAGACATACAAACAGAAAACAGATATATGAAAAAATGCTCAACTTCTCTAGCTATTAAGAAAATACAAATTAAAATCCAATAAGATACCACCTCACACCTGTTAGAATGGCTATAATCAACAAGACAAGGAATAACAAGTGCTGGGGAAGCTGTGGAGAAAAAGGAACCTTCATACACTGCTGGTGGGAATGTAAACTGGTACAACCACTGTGGAAGACAATATAGAGTTTTCTCAAAAGATTAAGAATAGAATTACCATACAATCCAACAATCCTTCTTCTGGGTATCTACCCCCCAAAATTGAAAAACTTAGTCCACAAAGATATATGTTCACAGTGGCCAAGTCATGTAAACAACAAAAGTGTTCTTTGATTGAGTTATGGTACATTTAAACAATGGAATATTACTCAGCAATAAGAAAAGATGAAATACTGCCATTTGCAATAACATGGCTGGACCTTGAGATTATCATGTTTAGCGAAATAAGTCAGACTGAAAAAAAATCAAGAACCATAGACTTTATTTATATGTGGAATATAAAACTGAAAGTAAAAACAAAACTCATAGACACAGTCAATAGTTTATTGGTTTCCTGAGGGTAAGGTGAAGGGGTAGGGGAGGAGGGGTGGGGTATAAATGTATGGTAATGGAAGGAGAACTGACTCTGGGTGGTGAGCACACAATGCAACACATAGACAATGTATGTAGAATTGTACACCTGGAACTCATGTAATTTTTACAAACCAATGTTACTCAAAAAAATTTAACAACTATAAAATAAGAAAGAAAATAAGAGAGAAAAGAAAAAAAAGAAAAAAGAAAAAAACAGAGGGGACACAAAACAGTACTATTTTGTTTCACATGATACATACTGTCTGACTACTGACATCTAAAATTCAGCCCAGTAAAACTAGGCTGACAATAAGTACCCTTGTTTTCTGTCCTGTTTAAAATGGTACATCTGGTCAGCCTAATTAGGATGGATCCCTAAGGCCCATTCTAGAGAATTACAGAGTTGCTCTGTATACTCACAGCATTTGCCTTCCTTTAGTTCAGCATTTCAAATGAGCATTGATTAGTTATTCAAAGGGAGAACTTTGAAAACAGACATAAAATGCTATTTGCCAGTAGTTCATCTCAGCAGTTCAAGTTTCCAATTTCAGGCAGAATAATACAGGACTAGTGCATTGTTCCCATCTTGTTAGGGGTCAAAAACTGCTTTAATAGATATTATGCCAAGAGGAAACAAAAGTATAACTAAATAAAGAGAATTTTGGTCTAGAAGAAAATGAAAAACATAATATTACCAGTTAAAAGAATTTCATTAATGTTATCATTATCTCTTTGGAATTAAAAATACAACTGCCAAATAAATTTTAAATGCGTGTACTTCTAATGCACAAGCATATTTTTGAAACTTGCCACCTTTTCTAAGCCTAGCATATAGGGAGCATGTCCCAGGAATGTTTCAACAGTTAGAAAACCAATCAGCTTGGCAGTGTTTATTTCTTTTGATACCTTCCCACACACCTACATATGCACTTCTTTTGACCACTGCTGACATTTCATGCTCTCTCCTCCCAACACTATCCACCTCCGTGCAGATACACGGTGTCTAATTCAACCATGAATCTGCCTCAGGCTGGAAAGAATTTCCTTTTCATTATTGTTTCCAAATTCAGCAAGGTTTTCTTTAGTCACCAACAGGAAGTTGCATCCTCTTTATCATTCTACCTTTTTCTCTCCTTTCAAAGTTCTACACATTAAGGTTCTCTTTCAATGCAACAAACAAGTGTTTTTTGTTTTTATTAATTTTTTTTTTTTTTTGATTTTGACAGAGAGAGAGAGAGAGAGAGAGAGAGATACAAAGACAGAGAGAGAACTGAACTGGGGGCACTCCCCAGTTCAGCACATGGGTCCTCACGGGCCGGGGCCGGGATTCGATCCTGGGTCCCAGGCACTGCAAAGTGAGCCCTTAACCCACTGAGCCATCCCTGTGTTCCCCCAAACAAGTGTTCTTAATACTTTGTCCCACTTGACACATTTTCTAAGTGTTAAAGGAAGTTAAGAGTTTTTTTTAAGTTTACTGGAAAATTTCTGTAATCAAATTTCTGTAGAGTAAAAATCATTCATAAAACCCTTTTGAGGCCCATTTAAATGATTTTCTTTCAGAAAAACTAGGAAGACCTTTTCATGGGCCTGACTTTATGGAGTGATCACAGCCATGTGACTCAAAGAAAGCACATGCTTGCAGCATTACTCAGCGCATTACAGCCATAAGGAAATTACAGGTTGGTGGTAATGGTGTTGTCAGTACTTGTTGGAATTATACGACCCCTTTCAGTTGCCTGGAGGTCTACTCAGTTGTTTCAGGGTAGCCTTGTACTCAGAGGAGGCTCCTTTGCCACCAGTCCTGGTTCTAGCAGAAAGTGGCTTTAGTCCCCGATGGGATTAATCCAGATATCTAAAGTTTTATCCCTTGAAGCCCAAAGCAAACATATTATTTAAACTGGCCTCTATGGAACGTTAATGCGTGTATCCTTCCTTTCAATTAAAACATAGTATACTGAATATAATCTAACATTTATGGATAGACTCCTTAGAACATATGATGAGCACTGTCTGATTTTGTTTCAATTATTCCAAGCCCACGTTTTTTTGAATTCTTAGGAATCATACTTTTAGTTTTTCTTTTTGTCTTTCACCGTCAGAGTGTCAGCCTACTCACAATTACCAATGTGCCGGCTTGTGTACTTAGCTACTTCTAACCTGATGTAGATACCTGGGATCAAACCACCAAATACAAGACTATAGATCGAGGGAGGCCTGGTAACCTTCCACATTATTAACATACATGAACTTTGGGTAAGACCCAGAAGACATGAGGGAAGCTAGAAAGAAAATAAAGTGACTTGTTGGGCTCCATTTTTGAAAAGTCTCCTTTGAGCAGCCAAGTTACAAAAACAAAAGATTATATCATTCTTTGAGGTAAATTTCATATACAATAAAATGCACAGATCTTCATTGCATGGTTTAATACATTTTGACAGCTTTAAATGTCTGTGTAACCATTATTCCAAGCAAGATATAGAGCAGTTCCATCACCCCTGGAAGTTCCCTTGTGCCATTTCAAGCCGATGCTCCCATCTCACTAGCACCTCACAGACACCCAGAGACAACAGCTGTTCTGATTTGTATTGCTATGGATTCATTTGCCTGCCCTCAAACTTTACATAAATGGAATCATACAACATGTTCTATTCTATATCTGGTGTCTTTTGTTCAATACAATGTTTTGAAGGTTCAGCTTATATATATTAGCAGTTCATTCTTTTTATAGCTGAGTACTAATCCAAGGTATAAATATGGCACAATTTGTCTACTTATTCTTCTTTTGAAATTTGAGTTGTTTCTAGCTTGGTGTTATTATAAATAAAGCCTTATGATTACATAAGTCTTTTGCAAACACATTTTTATTTCTCTTAATAGCTTAGAGTAGAATTTCTTTTAATGGATCCAATCTTACTACTTATTTTTTAATTTATTTTATTGTTTTTGACAGAGAGAGAGAGAGAGAGACAGAGAGAGACAGAGAGAAGAGGAAGGGCCCAGAGCAGTCTCCATAGTTGCACGTCATCAGTTTTCGACATGGTTTCATTCCACACAGGTGGGTGGGAACCGTGTGGGGGCCTCCTGCATGGGAAGCTCCCCCTGGCCAGAACCAAATAGGAGACACACCCCAGTTCAGCACATGGGTCCACAAGGGCCAGGGCCGGGATTTGATCCTTGGACCCTGGGGCTGCAAAGTGAGCCCTTAACCCGCTGAGCCATCCCAGCATCCTCTAACTACTTGTTTTTATAATGACTTAGACTGGTTTTTAATTTTTAGAATTAACCTACAGACAAAGCAGGTAGGTCCCAAGGATGTAAGGTCACCAGGTAGCTATTGCCAGTAGTGCCAGATGTGGTGCCTGCAGCGATGAGGTCGAGGAGGGCAGGCAGGCATCGTTCCTCTCGGATGCACTGTGGGGGTCTGCTGGCTGCGGCAGCTGCAGCTCCTCCCAGGTGTGATGGTTGGCAACTAGTTGGGCAGCAGTGGTGGGGAGGGGGGCTGCCCTGGGCTCCCTGGCCCTCCATTTCTTCCTCCCATCCTCCCAATAGGGTCTACAATGGTTGTTCAGAAAAAAATCCAGCCACTGTCAACAAAACGAGAACGGACAGCCACCACAAAACAATTTTGTTTACTACTGAGCCCAGTAGAGTACTGTGATCATGAGGTTTTTTCCTTATGCAAGTTTTGTTTCTCCTGGAGTTATGATAATTGCTTTGTTTTAGTTTTCGATGTATAGACATTTGTTATTCCCAAGCTATCAAAATGATTTAAAATCCCACTTAACCCTATCTTTGCATGGTCAAATGCATCTGGTCATCTATCAACTCTATTTTCCTTTTTGGGAGGAACGTTCTTAGAGCCGTCCATTGTCCTCCAGTGGAGGCTTTTGTGCGTGATGGTCCTGACACCGCTTCTTCCTCTGGTAGGAATTCTGTCTGTTTCTCTTCTATGTCGGACTCCTCATTTCCTGCCCTTTGTGTTTTCCTTTATCTTGGTTTACTCACCCATTTTCAGAAAGCACCTTATCTAGTAATTTTTTGAGAAAGAAAATAAAGTAAAAGTTTTTAGAACTTCTGTGTCTGAAAATGTCTTCATTAGTGGTTTGATTTGGTATAGAACACTCCATTGAAAAGCACGTGTCTGTGCATTGTGAAAGAGTTGTTTCGTCATCTTACTGACTTCAGAGTTGCAGTTAAGAAGTCTGATTCTGATCCTAAATCTTCTCTAACACAATTTTTTCAAGATTTATTTTTATTGGGTTTTTTTTTTTGACAGAGACAGAGACAGAGACAGACAGAGACAGAGAGAAGGGGAAGGGCCCGGAGCAGTCTCCATAGCTGACAACATTAGTTTTCCATATAGTTTCACTCCACAGGTGGGCACGAGGCTGCGCAGGGCAGGAACTGGGCCGGGAGCCTCCCACATGGGCCCCAACAAGAGCTGAACTGCGGGCACACCCCAGTTCAGCATGTGGGTCCGCATGGGTCAGAACCAGGATTCGATCCTCAGGCTCCGGGGCTGCAAAGTGAACGCTTAACCCACTGAGCCATCCCAGCTTCCCTTCTCTAACACATTTTTAAACCAGTTTCCCCTGCTCTGAGCCCTTATTCTCCACCCTGGCTCTCTCTGGTGTTTGGTGCTGCCAAATCCTGAGCTTTCCCGGTGTTCTCTGGAGCATGTCCGCTTTTTCTCATTGGTGTTCCTTCCCTCAGGCACTTACTTCAGCTTTCTTAGATTTATGAATCATCTTGCTAAGCCAACTATCATTTCTCCATTCTAGAGTAACCATGAAAATACCTAGCCACTGGCAGACAGTGAGCACTGAATGGACGCTGCCTAGATAAATAACCAGTAGAGCTTATGAGTGTGCACTGGTGAGTACCAATGAAATATCTGCTCTACCCACCATCCAATGTCTTTTTTTTTTTAAGATTTATTTTACTGTTTTGACATAATTAGTTGTGACATGGTTTCATTCCACACAGGTAGATGTGGGGCTGCATGGGGTGGAAACTGAACCAGGGACCTGCCAGGGCAGGAACCAAACCAGGAGCCTTCCACATGGGAGGTGAGAACCTTTGCTGCCTAGCCATTCCAGAGGTTACCAGTTACGTTGCAGTTCAGAATATAGAGTTTGCATGGGCCGGGCTGGGGCCAGGAATTGAACCCCAGACCTCACAATTGTGAGGCAAGTGCTCTACAGCTAAGCTATCCCACCATCCCCAATTTCTTTTCTCTAAAACTTTGGTGACCAGTCTTGTTTACCATTGTCTCCCTTCCCATTCTTCTGTCCTTAAGTGTATATGCACGTGCATACCTTTTTGCTGGGGTTTCAGCATGCATAAAATAAATGCACATGTTTAAAAGCTATGGTTAGCCAAAAGTCTACATGATGCTGTATTCTGTTATCACATTTAATCCTTATACCAACCTTATGTGAAAGGTATTATTAGCTCCATCTAACTTAAAGAAACTGAGGTACAAATATGTTTATTACAACTCTTGCTCAAGGTTGGATAGGTAATTAGTACAGAACAAAATTCAGAACCATTGGTTTGGTTTCAAAATCCATGCTCTTGTCTCTTTGAGCGAGCATCTCTCGAAGTCCATGAGTGTAATTTCTATAGCCCTCTTTCCATATTATTATGTTTTTCCCAACCTTCTGCTTGGTATATGCTTTTTAAAGTAGATAAGCTGTTCAGTTATATGAGAGGCACTTCAGGGGTGATTGTTCTAAACGTGGCTTTCTGGGGAGGGATTGGGTTTGCATTTTAAACTAGTCCCCCAAAAGATTATGGTTCCTGGACATTGTGAGAAGCATTGTTCTAGTTAATGTATGCTTTCTCAAGGCAGTTAACACCCACCACTCCTTACTAGCCTGAACTCGTTTTGCTGTTGGGTGAGTTAGGTACTCGTAGGTCTTGTGGAGTCAGAGCTGGTACATAGTGATATTAGAAGAGTATCTCAGATAACTGAGGGGCAATACTGGGAAGTAAACATTTAAAGTCATTTTTCCCAGTAGAGAATATCTAAAAATGCTACTACAAAAATATCTAAATATGCTACTACAAACATATTTTTTTAAGTTAGATTGATGAGGATAGCAATAAGGCAAATAATAAGAGGACCAGAAACTAATAGAAAACAATCCAAATGATAAGCCAATGTTTGTAGTGATCCCGGTGGCTGGGATGTCTGGGAGCTAGGAGGTAGCATCTGAGCAAGTAGAAATCAGACAGCATCCCCATACCTCAGGTTGGAAAGGATACCTCAGTGAATGAACCAGATTGTCCATCATACTATTAATAACATTAGTTGTGAATCTCTTAGAATGGAGTATCATGAATAAATTTACTATAAGCCTATCTGGGGTAAGCATCCTCTAGACACCGTTCTAGAAGCCACTCATCATAGAGGCAGCTACAACACAGTGGTTATAAGTGTGAGCTCTGGAGGAAATTTGCTGAGGGTATGATCTTGATGCCATCATTTACTCAATGTGACATTAGACAAGCTCTTTAACTGCCTGAGTCTCAATGCCCTTGTCTAGTGACATCTAATTCACAAAGCTGGTATAACGACTGAATAATTTAATGCATGTCAAATGCCCTCACCGGTGCGTCACACATAGACCCTCTCGGCAAATATTATGAGTAGCTGAGCTTAAATACACTGGCACCTGGCAGCAAATGCAAGTAGACTAGCCTCTTTTGACTTAACCTTTTAAAATCCAAATCACACCCATTCAGGTCTAATCTTTAGAAATACAAACAATGGTCCTGATTTCTGATAAAAAAGAAAAAGAAATTGGCAAGTTATTTCTGTAGCATCTGTAATAGTTTAAGTATAAATAGTACATGGCCTTGCAGCTACTTCTTCATGGAAATATAATCCAGGTGTTAATTTCAGGGCCTAGTTCATTCCAACTGGATCTAGGTTCTCTTTCTTGTCCTCTGTCTTGTCTCGTGTCATTGAGCCATCAGCTGCAGCTGCAGAGATCCTGCCTCAGCATGGCTTCTAGCCCATCCCAAACTGACATTCCCTAGTCCTGCTGCTGTGACACCTTCTCAGATGGACTTTCTTTTATACATCCAGACATTCTGCTTAGCCAAGCCTGTGTAACTTCTACTAAAGTCAACAAATAGCTGTTGGTTTTTATAGTTACCACACCCTCTCTAACTCTAGAAAACAGATTCCCTGAAAGTGAATTCCGTATTTAAAAATTCACTTGAGTTTTGTCTTATGGGATGGATTATAAAACTTAAGTAATGGAATGTTGGATAGTTTATCTTAGCAGAATAAATATATCCTGTATTATATCCACCAATTACTCACCACTGTCATAGGCTGGAAAGGAAAGCTCCAAAATAAAAAGTGGTGTTAGAAATCTGGGATATATTTTCTCTCTTCAAAAGCTTCCTTTAGTCTTACACCAGATTTTAAAATATATGAAAACTAAGTTAAATTTACTCATTGATGTCTTGCTTCTTTGATACATATAACTTTCAAACGATCATTACTTATGAATATTACCTTATGAGTCCTCAGAATCAAATGTTGTTTTTTTAAAGCTAGGTCAAGCAAGCATCCTTGTCATAATGTTTTTTGTTTGTTTTGTTTTATTTTTTACAACTGTAAGCAAGGAACCCACAGTAAGTTCCTGCTATCTCTCATAATTTAGAAGAAATTTTTCTTATAATATCTCAGACTTGAAATTTGAATATTTTTTTCTATGCAAAAAACAAAGTTTAGTGTAATGAATGAGGGGCCATGTCACTGACTGAGAACACAACACAAAAGTAACAAAATTGTCTTTCAGTAATGGGTGGCTCAAAACAGCCCAAGCCCAGCCTACATAAAAAACATTGATCTGCTTTGATTCACTTGAACATGAAGTCCCAGTTGGAAAACATTCACTGCAGGGATTGTATTAGGAGGATAACAACGTCTGGATGCATCAGTGTTAGAGTAGAAACAGATGTGTCTTCATGGAAGGAGAGTGGAGGCTCTTCCACCAAGAGCTGCTCCTTCCATGATTTTCCTTGTCTTCCTAGTAATAATAAACAACTAGGAAAACAAATAAATTGCTCATATGTCTCCATATAATTAGCTTCAAAAAACATTTTATAGTTCTAGAATTCTCTAAAGAAATTGTACATTTGCATCACAGGATTCCATAGTTATAAAATGTTAAATGTCAATCAAAATATAAATAAAGAGTACATTGTTGTCTTTATACCAGAAATATTTTATTGAGTTTTGAATACAGGCTAGTGCTTTATTTGCTGTCTCCCACCACCCTCACCACCCACTTTAAATAAAGGTAAATAGCTACAACATAATTCAATATATATAAACACACGTATACACAGCCACTCCTGTTTAATGACCACTTAGACTTACAACCAGTTCTCCAGTATAGAGAATCTCTTTTCTGAGTCTGTCTTGTTCCCTCAGTTGGTTAGTATTCACTACAGAAAGCATTCACAATCACACAAGACTACGGTACATATTTTGTTTATAAGTGTGATGTCACTTGATATCTATTTGAAATTAGACATATACCTTATGGCGCCACAACATACAACAAGACATCTGCCTGTAAGCTCCTCACTTATCAACCAATTCGCTTAACAACCTAGTCATAGGAATGGAAGTTGGTTTTTCAGTGAGGAGTGTCTGTATTTATAATAAACTATATTGTACCTAATACACACATACACACACACACACACACACACACACACACACATATATATATATATCAACTTGTACATATATATATATATATATATATCAACTTATACATATAAATAAAAATACACACACACACATACTTTGGAGTTCTACTACCTGGGTTCAAATCCTGGCTCAGCAGTTTACTCACTGTGCCATTGGGCAGACAAATTATTTAACTTCCTTGTACCTCACCTTCTTAATCTGTACAATGAGAATAATATCTTATAGAGTTGATGTGAGATTTAAATGAATTAATTTAACACATGTAAGCACTTTAAATAATGCCAGCACATGCACACTCACTGAATGTTAGCTATTTTTATTTTATTCTAATCTTGCAGCAGACCTTCCTTCTGGCTGATCACATATAGACTATGAAGTTATTATTTTTCTTTTCAGTGCCCAGTGTGATAGGAAATCATGTGTTGCCACAGAAACCAGTGGGAAGGATGTGATATTGGCATCAAGAGATTCTTCCTCAGCCACAGTGACAGTTGTGTTACCTTGAGCAAGTCCTTGCTCTCTGAGTATCCCACCACCCTGCAAATTCAATGAGACTTTGTACACCTATACACCTCAGTATCTACCTAGGATGTACGTAAGAGACTGTTTTTGATTATTGGGAAAAAATACATTGTCTGTAAGATCCTCTGGGAAATTACTCATAACGAGTCCTTTTTCAAATGTTTCCAAGTTGTAGCAGTCAATAAAACTCTTAAGATAAATCAGATAAAGGAACAAGACCCATCAGTTCTGAAAGCCAAGTTAAACCAATTTTGAAGACTAAATTCTAATTTTAGGCTAGTTTGACACCTAAAGGTCTTGCTCTGGTTTCTGCTGCCTCTAAGTGAAGGTTTCCTGCCTCCATGGAGCTCAGGGGTTATGTAAATGAGTGAAACAAGATAATAGAGACTTTTTTTTTTTTTTTTGGAACTGCAGAAAAATGGGTTGTATAGGCCCCACCAAAAAGGAATTCAAATTGAACTTTTTGTCCAAAATTCATCTGTAAGCCAAAATCAACCCCCAGGCAACCAGACATTTGCTTTTGTTTTCATTGCATACTTAACTGAATGAGTGTATGGTAACTGGTAGGTAGTCTTTTTATTTGCAGTTGTATGCAGTTCTTTGATAAACTACTCTCACTGAATTAGACGTTTATTTAGGTAATGGCCTTTTTTCCTCCTCTGTCATCTAGCAGCGATCCTACTGCCATACTTATCTTGAGTTGCCAGCAGAAAGACTCTGTGAAAGAGTCTTGCTTGCTTGGAGGAGCTTATTAAAGCTACATCCAGTAGAGTAACTAGAGCCAGTCATCAGTCAGTCAGCAGGTATTTAAAGAACGCCTACTTTGTGTGTAACCAAACATCACTAGGCATCTATGCAGGTTTTCCATCTTTCAGACCGTTGCATTAAAAGGATCTGGGGTTAGCAAATTAGGTCATCAGGTTTGTTTCTTATTCCTTTAGAAAAGCTGATGCATTCCACTTCCCAGGAGCAGAATGGGTTTTCCTTGTTCCTTATAAGTAAAATCACAGCAAATCTGCGTCTAATCTTGCTATCTATGAACTTGCTCAAAAGTTGTTCTGAGCTCTGTTCAAGCCACCTCAGCCAGTGTAATCAAAGCCCAGACACTCTGCTCAACCACACACCAAGGGCTAGGAGGCTTTTAGTCCTTCTGGAGTTCGCAGCCTAAATGACAACCTGTAACTCTGGTAAACACAACATAGGTAAACAGTTGTCATTGCACCACAGAAGCAGACAAAATACAGAGCTGATTTTGGAATGGTAAAGTTTCTAGGTGGTTGTCATAGCAGAGTCATAACTGTTACTTTAGTTCCATTTACATTTTTTGTCTGCTCTTAGAACTCAGGTTATTTTTCATTTTGTTGTGGAAGAAACTGAAGCCTGATGAGTTAAATGCCCCACAAATCCACACAGAGGCAGAGAGACAACAGCTCAGGCTCCTGATTTGACAGGCCGTGCTCTGCAGTGCACACAGATGGCTTCCGCCTTTCTGCATAAAGTAACAATTGCCTGATGCAGGGCCACACAGAGTGTGTCTCAAGAGTGTATTAAATTAGACTATCACGTTAAATGTGAGATGTCAGTGATGATGGCTAGTTTTGTTGTTGTTGTTCAAAATGGCAAATTTGATTGAATGAAAACTATGCCAATCATTACCCCAAGCCCTTAGGTAAGAAAAATGATTTTCTTGAGGAAGACAAACATGTGAAAAACAATTACTGCAATATAATGTCAAAGTTAGAAGTATCCAAACCTGTAGAGAACTTTAATGAGTTTATTTGAGCCAAACTGATAACAAGCTCTCAATGAATTATAAAAATGCTCTGGAGAATGGCAGTTTTACAGTTTATTTTATACATTAGACTCAAAAGGAGGAGTAATAAGGAGGGTTATATGAAATCTTTTGGTAGTAGATTAAGGGGGTGGGAGAAAGCAAAGCAGGGAAATCTCTGGGATTGGATAAAAGAGACAGATACTTTTACAATGGTGGGTACAGGATAGTTAATAATTAACATTGACAGCACATAGATGTGGTATGTGGAGAACAACGTAACAATGAAGGGTTCTGTGTTTTTTTGCTCTGGTTCAGCGAGTGGGTTGTTCTCTGAGGGGTTCAGAAAAGGTGATTATCCTGACATCCCAAGGGTACGTTATCTTAGAAGTAAAAAGACGATAAATAGGCTCACTTAAGGTAAAGACTGACCTGTGTAAAGAAAGCTAAAGGCCAAGGATGTCACTACTCAATATGACCTGCCTTTTGTTAGGAATTCTTATGTTCAGATCAT
>PVKE010035726.1:0-16740 GCA_004027555.1 Craseonycteris thonglongyai
GAGGGGAGGTGGGAGAGGGCACCAGCATTATGGACACGCTCAATGGTTTGGTGGTTACCTGGAGAGGAGGGAGGAAGGGGGAGGGAGAGTTGTGGGGGGAGGTGGGAGTGGGCACCAGATATATGGTGGTGGAGGGGGACCTGATTCTGGGAGCTGGGCACATAATGCGATACATGGGTGATGTGATGTGGACTTGTACATCAGGAAACTATCTACTTGTTACCAACCAATGTCACCCCATTAAATTTAACAATAAAATATAATAATTTTAAAAAAAAAGACTGGCCTAGGACCTGCATCAAGGTATCTCCTGAATATGGTCTCAGCCCAGTGGGTGCAGCCTACTCTTAACAAGGTCCTCACCTGCCGCCTGCCTGCCTGAATGTTCCCCGGAACCCTGTTTCTCCTCAGCGATCGGAGTGAGCCACGGTCACAGCAGGGCTTCCTCCCTCCTCCAGCCTCTGTCCCCGAGACACGGGGGGAGCTAGCTCCCAGAGGCTGTCTGCATGTGCAGCTGCCACAGGACCACCTCGGCAGCCACTCCCTGCCAACCTCCCAGGCCCCCCAGCTCAGGTGCGGGGTCCTCACAGACAGGCCACCGCCCACTCCCCAGCTCCCAGAACAGACCTGAAGGGACAGGGCCTGAGTGACCCATGCCTGGGGGCTGCTGGGAGGACAAAGAGACTTGCCTCACCTCGTGGCTGCCAGGCAAGGGGCGGTGGTGAGCCCTCTCCCAGCTCCTTACAATAGTGACAGCAGTCTGAGCTGATGGGCAGCAGGCAGCAGGGGAGGGCAGAAGTGTGCCCATTAACCTCCTTTGAAGTCAGGTGAATTCAGTGACTAGGGCAAGTGTCACTAAGGCCACAGTGTGTGAACTGGTGTGAAGTGGGGAGTCTGGAGGGTCTTTAACTATCAGAGCTCCAAGTCAGTTCCTAATCTGAAGGGGGTAACAGGGCAAGAAATAGGTTAGAGAGTGAAGTCAGGACTAGGCAGGGCATGAGCTCAGCCCGGCCATCTAGCCACCTATCCACTCATCCACTCTCCCATCTCCCCCCAGACCCACCCATCCACTCACCCACCACCCACTATCCTCCAACCATCTGCCCATCCATATACGCCTTCATGCAGCAGGTGTCTAATGCCCCCTCACTAATGCCAGGCCTTGTGCTATGTCTAGATCCCGTTTTCTTAGATCTGGCTACCCCTGTGGAGATGGCAGGCAGGAGAGAAACTAACAATAAACAAACCAACAAATAAACCGATGAGATAATCCCCACTGATGAAGAATGTGAAATGGGCAAAGCGAGGGAGTGTGGAGGGCATCAATTTCGAATGTGGCCGGGGAGCCTCTGAGCAGTGATGTTTCAATGATGACCCGAGTGATGAGAAAATGCTGTCATTTGAAGATCCGGGAAAACATGTTGGGGACCCAGGGAACGCCAAGTGCAAAGCATCCGAGAAGGAAATGAGTCTGATGTGTTTGTGCAACCAAAGGAGAGGCGATGCAGCTGGAGCACGTGCGAATGTCAGGGAGGGGAGAGTCCAAAAGGTGGGCAGGGACCAGGTCCCGGAGCGGGAGAATCTAGACGATTCCAAGAGCAAAGGGAAGCCAGGGGAGGGTTTAGGCAGGAGGGTGGCACAATGTGATCTGCCTCTGAGCTTCATTCTTTTGGCTGCCTGTGGTGAGGACTATAAAAGGGGGACAATGATTCCTAAGCCCCTTTCAGTTTCAGGATCCTGTAGTTCCCACCCGTCTCCTATGCTGAGACAACATTAAGGACACTTTCTAACATTTGAAGGGCAATTTCACCGTTTACAAATCACATTCACGGAATGACTCTGTTTAACTCTCATAGCAGTTCAGCTTGATATTTTCCCAAGGAAGTGGTGTCCTCTGAGCCCCCAAGGGGAGCCGCCTGGAGCCCTAACGAGTGCTGCTCTGCAGCACTAGCCAGAAGGGTGGGGATGCCACCACCGGCCTTGCCAGCCGGGCTCCCAGAACCTCTCTTCTGGTAGCAGCAGTATCCCCGTTTTCTTTTGGAAAGCCTCCCCCACCCCATCCCTGCCACCACTCACAGTCTTCTTGGTTCACATGGAGCCAGTCTCCTCCCTGGCTCCAGGAGTGGCCAATCAGAGATGCCCAATATCCTGGTTTCCATAGTGGTTGGTTCACGTTGGGTTTGTACCAGTGAGAATCAATCCTGAGACTTAAGCTGGGGCTTACACATGAGGTGCTCCCTTTCAGGCAGGACTGGTTATCTGTCAGCGTGAGGACCTGGAGTGGCTAATGGCCACTCATTGATGACAGACTGCCTAAGAAGGGAGCCCCACGGAGGAGAGAGACTCGTTCTGTTGGAACACCCTGATCCAGCCATGCCTGAAGCCAAACCTCCCCTGCCTCATGGACTCTTTACTTAGGAGAGCCCATGAATACCCTTTTGAGTCTGAGGCAGTTTGAGGTGAACTTCTGACCCTTGAAGCCAACGGGTCCTCCACAATGCACATTTGTACAACCCTTGAAGGGTTACAGAACTCTCTCACGCACAGGGCTTGGCTCATGCGTGGAGCAGCTCTGGGAGGTAGGCATTATTATCTCCATTCCGCAGAGGAGAACAGCAAAGACAAAGAGGGGATGTGTTAGCAGAGCAGGGCTAGGACCCATAACTAAGCCTTCGGTCATTCCCATCCTGGAGGTCTCCTCCAGAACCTTCTTTCCAGTCAGGAGCCACACCTCCGTCCACCCTTCCTTGGCCCACCCAGGACCAGGACCCACTTTGCAGACTTCTCTTTCCTGGCCACCGCCCTCTTCAGCCTGCTGCCCCCGACTCCTCTCTGCGTCCCTCTCACACAGGTACAGCCCTGTGAGTGACACCAGGAGCTCAGACGGGGCCCCTACAGCCTTGCCCTACCCAGCTGCAAGGCCAGGTGCCACGGAGGAGAAAGTGTGGGATGTGGGGGCTCGACCCATTTTTAGAAGCAGCGTGAATTTGGGTACATGGTTTAATCTCACAGGGGTCTCCAAACTACGGCCCGCGAGGCCCTCTCATCCGGCCCATGGAGACCTTTTTATCTGAATAAAATAATATTAAATAAATAATTTAAAACAACATCTATGTTTTGACCCTTTTTTATTTGGACCTCGAGTGTGTAGTTGGCCCCCAAACTGCTGTTTGATAGTTTATGCGGCCCGCGGGCTGAAAAGTTTGGAGGCCCCTGAAGTTCGGCTGCCTCATCTGTAACATGGGGCTAATAAAACACCAGCCTCAGGTGATGAACACTATGTGAGGCAGACTGAGAGAAGCCCTGGTAAAGTGGACAGCCCCTTGGAGGTCCCAGCAGTGCTGGCCCAGCCGCCAGCTGCATTGCCTTCTGCTCAGTTTCTTGGACCAGTGCTCCTCTGTCCAGAGTCACTTGGCTTCTTCCTCTGTGCTTCACTCATTCATGCAGGGAATTTATTAAATGCCTATTGTGTTCCAGGCTCTGCCCCAGACAGTGGGAAACGGCAGTGAATAAGATAGGAGCTTGCATCCTACATGGCAGAGCCCGACTACAAATATGCAAAGGAAAGATTTGCAGAAAACAAACGAGCAAAATCCAGGGAGACGCGATACTGCCTGGAGGGCAGAGGGGGCACTAAACAGGGAAAGGCCTCCCCGCTGACCTAAATGAAGAGAAGTAGGCAACCACGGCAAGAACTGGTGGTGTGAGTGACCCAGAGAGCACAGCAAGTGCAAAGGCCCTGAGGCGGGACTGGGTTGGAGGAACTGTAAGGCCAGTGTGGAAGGAGGGAGGTAAGTGAGGAAGAGCTGGGACAGGAGGTTGGGGAGGTAGGCAGGGCAGACCCTGGGCCCTTGTGAGCCACGGGAAGGACGTGAGCTTCATACATGAGCTTGAGAGGGGGAGCTAAGCAGGGAAGGGACAGATCTGATGCTCATTCTCAAAAGAGTACTCTGGCAGCTGTAGGAGGATGCACGGCAGGGGCTGCCAGCCTGAGCCTGCCTTGTCCAGGCCCTGCAGGAACTGGCACCCCAGCCTAGCCCACCACTAATCAGACAGTGAGGAGCCCCCACCGTCATCCCCCTACTCTGGGCACCTGGGAAAAGATTCACCTTGACAACCTTGAGCAGACCCTATGGTTTCTCCTTGATGATTCATCCCCAGATTAACTCCCACCCGATGGAAATGGTCTGCACTTTCCTACTGCTACCACTGACGCAGACGTATGTCCTCAGACCCCAAGTAATTTTTGCCAAGGGAACATCCCTTCCTCCAAATGCTAGGGACTAGTGCCCTTCTTAGCAGCTTTTCAGAAACTGGAGGGTCCAGGGATTTCCTCATCCCACCCCCAGCCCTACCCCTGCCCCTTCATGGCTGCAGGAGGCAGCCCTGTAAGCACCAGGGTGCGTGTGTAGACACTACACCCACGTACCCACAGATCTGCGTGTGAGAGCTGATGACCGAGGGCAGGAGGCAGGAAAGGACCCTGTGGAGCAGAGAGGGGCCCCAGGCTATGGGAGCCCAGCTGCCACCCCCTGTCTGTTCCCATCAGGAGAACCATCAGCTTCACCGCTACTTCATCTGTGTTTATTTGTCTGCCTGCTTGTGTCTTGCTCTATCTTCTGATGTGTCTGTCTCTCAGCCAGCAGATGCCCCCTCGGCTGGAGCGAGTATTTCTGAAGACAGACGCAGCTGCATGTTTGTCCCAGAGGCCAGGCATACACGTGCTCCGGCCACCGGCTCCTGCCACTTCTCTGAGAGCTGGTCCACACCCTGTGAGAAAGAGCCAAATCAGGTCCTTGGCTGCACAGTACTTTACAGCTTGCATTCTCATTCCCACGCGTGTGTTTAATTATATCCTTGCTTTGTCCCGAAGGAGTTCAAGGTACCAGTCCTCTGTGTTCGTGGCTGTGACACTATGGGGTGGGCAGGCACTGGCCTAGCCCATCAGCAGCCAGGACGCTGGTTCAGAAGGGCTTTGTCAAGGTCATGGAGCCAGTGAGCCAGTGTCAGGGGCCAGGCTGGGTCTCAGCCTTTGGCGAGGGTTGGACTGCTACTGCAGGAAGTTTCCAGAGCCCGACCTCTACCAGAGGTTCAAAACTTGTTCTGCCTGTGTGTCCCAGGCCACCTGCTCTGTCGCGGGCTCAGCAGGTGGCGCTGGCCCTCCCCTGGCTCTCTCAGGCCCCAGGTCCCAGCCTCAGTCTTCCTGTCTGGAGTTCCTGCAGAAGGCTCCTGGGAGCAATAGGTGGGGGAAGCCCACAGGAAGTGGGGCAACAGAAGGGGACTGAGCATCTGGGCAGCCAGAGTGGGGAGCGCCCCTGCCTGTGCTCTGCTCTGCAGTCTGACCATGAGTGGCTGAGGCCTGGGGAGGTCTGGAGGGTCTAGTGGGGTGCAGTGCGGTAGAGCAGGGGCTGCCCCGCTGACAGCACGTGACAGGGTGTCTCAGAGCCCACGCTGCTGCAGCTGCCACAAAGGAGGGGAGCAAGGGAAATGACGAGGCTTGGCAACCGTTCCCCCAGCTGCTCTGGGCTTGAAGCAGAGCCACTATGCTGGCTCCAGCACAGTGCGAACAGGTGGCAGCAAGATTGGCGCAGCCAGGAAAATTCATCTTGTGGAGTCCAGTGTGCGGCAGAGCGGGAGAGGAGCAGCCAGACCGGGGGAGGAGGGGCGGGGCCCCCGACAGGGCACCTCTGTGCCTGCCCCGCTACATGTGCCCACCACAGCCCCTCTGCACGCCCAAGCCGAAGCGCTCAAGAGCCCGCAAGGACCCTCCGGGCCCACAGCCTGGCCAGGGCTGCTACCCAAAGGCCCTCACAGGACACCTGCCTTTCTTTCACCATGCTGTTCATACCTTCCAGCAAGCTCACCTCTCCAGCTTGTGCCAGCTGCCCTGCCTGGCACAGGGCACACCTGAGCCCCTGGGGTAGAATGAGGCACCTGAATGGACTCCCAACTCCAGGAGCAGCAGGTCAAGCTTTCTTGCCTGGCTTTTGCTGTCAGGACGGGAGCCTCCAACACATGCTGGGGTGTCCGGCAATGTGGTTGCGAACAGGCTCACTCTGCAGCTCCCTGACTCATGACCACGTGGCTCCAGCAGAGCCTCAGGACTTCTGCCCGGCGGGTAAGGTGACTTTGCCACTCAGCAACTGCAAGGCTTTGCATGGTGCTGCCTACACACCCAGTTGATGGCTGAATAAACTAGATTCCCATTCAGTAGATATCTGTGAGGGGTCTACTCTGGACCAAGCCCTGTTCCAGGTACAGGGGACAAAGCCCAGGACTCATGGTGCTTACATAGTAGAGGGACAAGTCAAAGAAACAAACAAGGTAATTTTAGGTACTGACAGATTATGCAGAAATAGAGTAATGCCACAGGAACCGGAGAGGCAGCTTTCTAGATGAGGTGGCCAGGCAGGGCTTCTCTGAGGAAGTGGCATTTGGGATGAGGCCTGACTGAGGAGCTGACCATATAAAGGGCAAGGGAAGAGTGTTCCCTGTAGAGGGAACTGCATGCTCAAAGGCCCTGAGGAAGAATGACTTCGGCCTGTTTGAGAGACAGAGGGAAGACCAGTGACACTGGGAGCGGGTGGGGCCTGAATCGTGGGGGACCTGAAGGCCACGGGGAAGAGCTGAGATTTTACTCTAAGTGGGATGAAAAGTCTCTGGAGAAGAGACGTCTGGCAGCCATGGGGAGGACAATCTGGCCCAGGTGAGGAGCGAGGCATCAGGAGAGCAGGCAGAGGCCGCTGCTGGACTGGAGTGGAGGACAGGCGGTGACAAGCAGCCGACTGGGCCGTGCTGGAGGCTGAGCCCGCAGGATGGTTGTGGTGTTGGATGCGGATCAGGGATAAAGTTGGTCTGGGGTTGAGCTGGGGGGAGGGGGGCATTCCCTGAGCCTAGGAGGAATGGCGACTCCCCCATGGTTAGGGAGAAGAACAGAGGACATTCTTTGTCCTCTTCCAAAAGTACAGCCCAAGGGCGACCCCCACACTCTGCATGGCGCAGAACAGTACGTGCCCATCCTTCATCCCCACCGGGGAGGCCGGTGCCCATCCTGGCCCCCCAGACACGTCCTGCCAGAGCCCAGCCCTCCCGCGCCTTCTGAGCAAGTCGCGTCCCTTCTTGAAGATGGACGGCACTTTACAAACTCCATATGCTCACTTTTCTTTTATTATTTTAATTTCTAACTACTTGGGATGGTTTCCAGCCTTGGCTTCTGCTGCAATTCTGGTGCCAGCAGACACACTTTGCTCTCTCCCCCTCCTCATCCCTTCCTTCACCTAAATCACAGAGATTTCTCCCAACTCAGAGAACTGGGACTCGGGGAGGGAAGGTCAGCCAGCTCAGGGGTGCTGCGTGGCTCTGATCAAAGGTGACACTGGGCCCCAAGGCCGTGGGGGCGGCAGGCAGGGCCTGGCCTGGTGCACAGGAGCCCAGGGTCTGGCTCAAATGAGGGGTGTCCAAAGATGCTGTCCAAGGGGCCTGGCACCACAGGGGAACTACAGGCTTCCTCAGGTGCTTGGCCCACATAGCCATCACCCCAGGCCTCGCCCCTGCCGGAGCCCCTCAAGGGCTGACAACCCCTTCTGCTCACACTACACCCCCAGCACCCACTTCCTTCAGCAGCAGATTTTCTTTCTGTCTTGCAAACAACCTCCAGGAACTTTGCTCTGCCCTCTGCCTGGAGTACCCCCACCCCCCACACATACAACTCATCTTTGCAAAGCCCACCCCTTCTCGTTCTCTTCTGCAAAGCCCTCCTGGGAGCCCAGTCTGAATTGGGTCCTTGTGACTAGCTGATATCTCATGTATTTCCCCAGGAGCAGGACCTTATCCATCTTTGTTTTGTTTGCTGCTGCATTCCCAGTGACCAGGACAGTGCCTGGCATGGGCTAATATATATACTGGTTGAATGAACGAATGGGTTTCCTGCCAGCTCCCATTTGTAGGGAGATGGCGTGTTCTGGGTAACTCGGAGTTAGGTATGCGGAGGAACAGGACAATTATTGACTGGCCACATGTGCCAAGAGCAGTACAAATGACCTCATTTAATGCATTGCCCCATTTTCTATGCAAGGAAATGGACATTCAAATGAATAAAGAACCTGGCAGCTCGCAAGCAGAGGAGCCATAGTTCAGATTCCCGCTTTTCTACCCACCAGGCTGCCGATGCACCACAGACAGATGACCAATTTTCAAACAAGTTGAATAATAAGTGCACTTAGCACCCCATACTGTTATTGACCACAAGTCAATGGCGCTTTGAGGACTCAGAAGGCAATGATTTCAGAGCCTCGAGGGATCTTGTGCAGGGTTCTGATCTCGCGTGTGGGGCCAGGACAGGCTGCAGTGGCCCTGCTGTGCCCGGGGGCTGCTTTCTAAGCCACACCTCTCATCTCTGCAGACCCTGTTTTGCTTTCTCATTCTGAAGAAAAGGGGATGGTGCACTGATGTGGGGGTTCCTGTGGTGTGTCATTGTGACCGGCAGGAGTCTCCAAAACCAGGAGACTGTTTTGTCTGCCTGCGGTGCTGGGGCCTCAGCCCCGAGCCTGTGCTCACTGCTAGCTTCCAGGGAAGCTTAGCCCAGAGGCTCTGCATCCCCTCCAGCTTCACATGCATATGATGGATTGCTGGCCGCCACCTAATGTACCATGTGCTTTATTTACTCAGGTGACCTCTTCCCACTTCCTGTCCCCACTGGACTGTATGCTCCGTGAGGGCATGGCTTCTGCCCACTGGGTTCCTAGCTGTATTCCCTGTGTCTGCACACAGCAGGCAGCCAGCATGTGTGCAATGAACATTCTCCACACATGGGTCAGTCACATCCCGCCTTCATAGTTTCGGTCAGATCTGTGTCCCGCTTGTCCTAGCAAATATTTGTCTTTCAATCAGCCACCTTTAAAACACTTAAAGAGATAAAATGTAAAAGGCAGCTTTTTATCACTGTCATAAATGAAAAGCCAATATTACTTGCCATAAATAGAAGACAACTGTTAAATGCCACGAAAACAGAATGGTGTGAGGAAATTTGAGCAAGAGCCCTTGCCTGCGGAACTCAAGAGGCTGAGGCCTGCTCTCTCCCGGCTAGGGAGTGCTAGAGAGGCGCTAAAGATAGGCTCGTACCACACCGAGACTTGTCCTCGGTAGATTTCAGGCAGAGCTGCATATGGAGTGGGACAGTGTGACTTGACTGCTTTCTTGGCACCTCTAAAATCCCACTCCTGCCATGGTCTTCATCCCACACTCTGGAGAACACGAAATCTGGAGAACTCGATAGGGCGAGGTATGGAGGGACTGCTCTCCCTGGGGCTGCCCTATCCCCTAAGGTGTCTGTGCAAATTGGGAAATGGTGCTCTCTCTGGGTGGAGGTAGCACCCTATGCCCTGGATCCTGCCTTCCCACGGCGTCCTGCCCTCAGGCTCCCAGGGCCCCTGGGTCATATGTCCCTCTCAGCACTCATCCCCATCCTGTTTGCAGCACTGTGAGTTCCTTCTGAGCCCGTCTTCTCACCCGACTGGGAGCCCCTACCGTGGGGACTGTCCTGTTCACATGTGTGTCTTCCATCACTCGGCAGAGTGTCCCGCAAATGACTTAGGACTGGCTTTCAGGAAATATTTGTGGACTTGAATAGAGTTGGTGATTAATCAGACTCCCAACAGCCAACATTTGCTCCTGTCCAGACTAATAATACTGAAAGATTCATCTGCCCTCTCAGCCCTGGCTCTTTCCTGAAGTTTTCCCAGCTCCAGGTGGGTGGGCGGATACTCTGATCTCCCACATCCTTTCGAAGAATTTTATCTTCCTGACTCCTGAGCTCTCGCCTTCTTCATCTTTTCTCTGTCTAGTCTAGTCCACAGGGAGTTTTCGTTAAAATGTTTTGGGTTGCAAGTGACAAAAAAACCTCAGGTCTAATCAGTTACATCATGGGGGGAGTTTATTGAGCTCTACAATTTTAGTCTGCAGGTAATGTCCACTTCAGGTGAGACTTGGTCAGACAGCTCAAAAGATGTCACCAGTCCTTGCTTCTCGCCATCTAGAGGAGAGTTTCACCTCATGTTCTGCGTTTCACTTCAGGCTGCTCACAGAGTCTTCCCTGAGCCCCACCTTGAACAGCTCCAGGCTTCTGCTTCCTGGTAGCAAAGTGGCTGCCCTCACTCTAACCTTACACTGCATCATGTAGGGGAGCAATGAAGAGTTCTTCCACGCGTCCCTGTAAGACAAGGAGGATCTTACTATCCCAGAAGCATTGGTGATATTCTCATGTCTCATTGGCTCCTTGGTTCATTTCTGAACCAATAGCCACAGCCAGGAGGTAGGGATATGCTGAGTGGCCAATCAGGGTCTGCCCGTGAAGTTAGGTGTGGCATCAGCTCACCAATCATAGGCTGATACATGAGAGTGAAGTTCCCAATGGGAGTTTTCAGAAGGAAGGAGGGATGGATGCTGGGGGCAAACCTCAGATTTCCTGAAAGTAGGGGAGGTGAACCAAGCAAGGCAGTCATTGTGGGGCTCATTGGATTTTTTGTCAGAGCTTCTTTTCCTCCCCCGGAGGCAGTGGGGTGGGACTACAGGCTGGGTCCGGAAAGGAACAGGGTAACCACATGGGACCCACCTCCAGGCTTCCCACAAGGACGTAGAAGGTTGGGACTGGAGGAACCATCAACTCAGTGGTCTTAACAGGGATCCGTGGACAGATTTCAGGAGGTACAGGAATCTCTGAAATCACTTGTCAAATCTGTGGTATCCTGGGTATGCACTTTTTGGGGCAGAGGATCCACAACTTAATGAAGTCTCACAGGGTCTGTGGCCTAAAAGATTCACTGAGAGGGCTAATAATGTGCTTGAGGTTGAACAGGGACTAGAGGCAGAATCCAGAGAACTGGGTCTCCCAACTCCTGGTGTCTGGGAGGAAAATCACCACCAACATTCTCACTACATGCAAGGCAGTCCATGTGCCTGGTCTCATTTACTTGAATCCCCGCATGGGCCCTAGGACACTGTCGTCCCCATTTTGCAGATGAGAGAATCCACGATTTGCTGAGGGCCACGCGTGGCACAACGGGTTCAAGCCTGGATCTGACTCCCCAGAGCCCTCCTTCATGGCACTGCCACCCTTTATTGTATCACTGTCATTCCTTAGAGCCACCCAGTTGTGTGAGACCAGCTGGCGGGGTCACAAAACTGCCAGTCTACAGCCTCTAAAAGGAGGTACATTTTTCTGTACCTCTAAGGACACTTTCCTGGGGACGGCCGAGCACCGGGCGTGGCTTCCTATGAGCCAGTGATTCTCAGCACGCTGTGTCACCTCTGAGGGCTTAGGCCCCTCAACCTGAAATAGGACTAACAATCCTTCCATCACAAGGCTGTTTGGCGGCTCCCCAAGGGTCCTTGTTGTGGCAATCCCATGTGCATGGCCAGTGCTGGTGCAGGTGACAGGCTGCTTTTTGTCTCGGCAGATCCACAGCATCTTTTAGAAGTCATCTGATGGCTCATCAGGACCCCCACATTTCCCCGATGTGGGGATGATTTCCCCAAGGCCCACAGAGGAGGTGGGAGAGTCCTTCCAAGTGACAGCACGACTCGGGAAAGCCAGCTCACAAGCCAGGTGCTTTGCATATACGATCACCCTCCATTCTCTCAGTGCCACTGGACAGGTGCAGTGCACGTCCCATTCCACAGGTCAGGAGATGGCAGCCCAGGAGGTGAAGTCATTTGGTCCAGGTAACAGAGTATTGGCGGGGTCAGGATTTGAAACCAGGCGTGTCTGAGGCCAAAGCTGACACATCTCTCCCCTCCCTTGCTCACTGTGAGCCAGAGGGCAAAGTCTCCCATTGTGTAATTGAGGGACTCAGGTTGGCTGCGAGGCTGGCCTGACCGTCATTTAATTTAGACTTGTTCTTTGCAAGCTCAACAAGGAAGTGCCAGGGGCCATGGCCTGGTGGGGGACAGTCTGGCCCAGCCACATTGCTCCCTACTCCCTTCCAGCTAGCTGCCTCCAAGAGTCTCATCCAGCACAGAGGTCACTGGCCCCACTGCCCACGGCAGGGCCTGGCTGCCCATGGGCTTGGCATGGGGGGATGGCACTGGCTCCAGTGCATGAAGCCACTGGCACCACATACAGCTCCAAAGGCGCTGAGAACCATAAAGCAGTGGAGAAAAAATGACAGCAGGCGAGGAAACGAGCCACAGAGGAAATTAACTCGCACCCAGGGAGCCGCGCGGCTTTCTGCTGACAGAGAGGGCCGGCTACCTCATAAAACTAAACACTTAAACTCTCCTCTTTACAATAATTACAGTGCCTCAGATGCCTCTTCCCCTGCCCTGGCTGCTCAGGGGAAGAGCTGGGGCTCAGAAGAAGGGCCCTGGAGCAAGTGTGGCTGCCAGAGCAGGTCCCCTTGGCCGGAGAGGGTAGAGGCTGGCCACAGAGCCAAAGGGTGTTAGAGCTGGAAGGGGAATTGGGGCCTGGCTGCTCCAACCCCCTCATTTGACAGATGAGATACCTGGGCCCCCCTGAGATGGTTTGCACTAAGTGAAGGTCACCCAGCCAGTTGTAGATGAGGCAACTAAAAACAGCTTTCTTCCGTGACAGTGAGAGTTGCTGCCTAACTTCCACCACCATTTCCTGAAGCCCCTCCATGAGCCAGACCCTGTGCCCAGTAAAAAAGGGCAAGAGCCTGCCCTTGGCCTCAGTTAGAAAGTGAGCTCCTGAGGGCCAGGACCACATCTGTCCCCTTCACACCACGTCCCGGCCCCCAGAGCAAGGCCAGCCTCTCAGGAAGACATTTCAGCCCCTGGCCATCTGGGGAAACCTCAGGAAGACCATGGTAGCCAACTAGAAGCTTCCCAGCAGCAGAGCCTCAGGCGGGTCAAGCCCCACGCCACAGGGGTCAGGGCTTCCCCTCTCAGCTGCGCCTGACTGCTCTCTGAGCTTCTGACCCCAGCTTTTGTCTCTGGCCTGCCTTCAGGGCTGCCCATCTGCTCTTCTGCAGGGGACCCCACCCCTGCTCCAGAGCCCCTCTACCTGGAATTGCCCATTCCTCACTCAGACACCTCCCCCAGCAACAGCCTTCCTCTCCTGCTTGGCACCACCACCGTCTGTTCTTCAAGCACCCACCCCCTCCCTGAGTGAGGGACAGCTGTGGTTTTTTCCTACAGGCATCACACCCCTCTGTGGGACCACCCCTCCCCCTTGCTCAGTGCCAGCAGCTGATCACCTGGGGGGGGGTGCATGCCCCCAGGCCTGGCCAAGCAGCGTCATCTCATGCCCCTGGTTACAGAGAATTTAGGAGTGGGCAGGAAACCCAAAGTCTAACCCTGGTGAATGCTGGGATGTGGGGGGGAGGCCTTCCCTCACTGCTGAAACTGCTGAGCTGAGAGTGTCAGCCTGAGGCTGCAGGACTTGTGAACGAAGCCAAAGCAGAGGATGGCCACCTGAGATGGGGACTGGAGCACCTGGATCCAGCCTTGCCTGATGCTGCATGACTCAGTAAATGATATTGTTTATAACAGCAATTATCATATCATTGTAATACTTGTATGACATGTAGTTATGTTATTAACTATATATCCACGATTATGGATTGTAATATTTATTGTGATTTACATATCCTTAATAGCGATTTTACCGTTAGTATGTTGCCTCAGCCACTCTGAATTTAGTTTCTGTCACTCACAGCCACAAGAGTCTGAGTAATATGGCAGTTAAGGGACCCAGCAGAAAGGGCCCTGGCCTCTCCCCAGCTCCTTTCCATGGAGCAGCTCAGGCCCTGCCTGAACCTGGGTCCTTGGTTCTGTCATTTACATCCTCTACAAGCAAAAGGCGGGGCTTTTAGCTGCGCTCAGATCGGCTGTGTCACTGTGGGGACAACTTCATCAAGCAGAAGGGTCCAGCTGTTCCTTCCCTGACCTCTGAAGATCGATATCCTGACTTTTCCCAGACCCTGGATGCCAAGAATCCAGACAACGTAGCCAGGCCTGGAGTTTCATATTTTCTCTGGTGAATGTTGTACATGCAGAGCTGTTAGCACAGACGTGCTTGTATTAGAAGACACGTTGGGCTACTGAAAATGAAAAAGAAAATTAGAAATGAACATGGTGGCCTCTGAGCTACTGTCCAGCCCAGCATCCCCCCTCCTCTTCACCCGCTGTACCCCGATACTGTCCCTCTGGAAACACCCCTCTCAGAAGGTGGACGCCTGGGAGAGGCATGTGACCAAGGCTTGCCCACTCGGAACCTGCCATCCCCAACTCAATTATGTCAAGATGGACACAAGGATTCTGTTCTGGGAAATTTGTCACATCCATGAAAAATGCAGTCCTGTCTTTCTCCTGGGGTACTTGGCCTGTAGAATATAAATCTGGAGCTGCTGGGAACTGCTGTGGAGAAAGAGGCTTCCAAAGAATGAGGCCGGCGCGGGGGAAACTGGCCCGGGTGGGGAGAGGGCTGGGTCCTGGCGGCAGTGTTTGTACTCGTGGGTCCAGCCATGCCAGATGCTGCAGCTCATATCCTATACTTCCCAGTTCCCTCATTTTCTTGAGCCAATTTGAGTTGGGGCTCTTGCAAACAAAAAAGTACTGATTAATAGAGAAAAGTATTCCACTTAAGTCGTTTTAAGGAAATAACAGTGACATTTTACAAGATGCCACAGTCACAGATATGACTGGTATAGCAGACAAGATACAGAGCAGGATGAAGGGGCTGAGAGGAGCCTGGGCCTTCTGTGCAGCCAGACCTGCGCAGCCAGGGTGACCAGAACGGTACTTCTAGCTTGCCCCTTTGGTAGGCACTGTGACTCTGAAGTGATGGGGTAGCTCCTGCACCTCGTTTACTAGGTGGTTTTGTGCAGCTTTGTTGACTGGCTCAGGTTTTTCCTCATTTCCTGTCAGAAGGGAACACACATGGTTGGCAGGAGCCTGGAGGCTGCCCACCCACTCACCTCCATGCCCAGAGGGGGAGAGGTGGGGGCTGCAGGTAGAGCAGGGCTGTGAGTCAGGTCCCCTGTGAATCAGGTCCCCTGTGAGTTCCCCCTCAGGGCTTCCCTGTACTAGTGGTGCCCCACAGGACTGCAGAAAGTGTTGTCCTGTAGACCTCGAGGGGAGAGCCCTCCCCCAGAACACTCAATGTGGCAACTCCACCTGTTCCCAGCCCACTCCTGAACAGCAGGTTGGCAAAGAATTCTAGCTGGAAGACACATTATCCAGGAAAAGAATCGCTCTCAGGACCCAAGTTGTCAATAAATTGCTTCTGGAGTTCTATTTACCTCTACTTCCCCTTTCTGCACAAAGAAAACAAGACTCAGATGGCTTTGCAAACTCTCCAAATCCAAACGAAGTTGCCAAGAACCCTTAACTTTCTAAATTCGCTCTCGCTCTCTCACCATGTGTCACTCCCCTGTTCAAAAACCCTCACAGCAGCCTACCAAATTCAACCCCAAATTTCTGCCGATTCTAAATGCTTCTGGCCCATGCCCCCCAATACCTTTCTAGAGATAGGCCTTGCAATTCCAGGTATCCCATCTGCTGCTCCCCCAGCGCATCGCTGAGGGCCTTTGGATCTTGCGCTTCTCTGACCCTGGAATGCCCCCGTGGGCCTAATGGCGCCCATTTATGGGGCTCCCAACATGTGCCAGCCACTCCACTCCTCACGTTGGCCTGGGAAGTGCACACATGACAAAAGTAATCTTGTGGTGGAATTCTTACATGGGACTTGATTACACCCTTCAACCAAACTCTTTTCTAGCAAAACAGTCAATGGGGAAATAACATCAATTCCCATTTCAGATTCCAGGTCCATGGGAGAGCAGAGGCCTCTGGGAAGGGAAACCAAGAGACTGGGGGTCTGTGTGAGTGACGACTTGCTTTTCATGATAACCCGTTCTGTACTGTTTGACTTCTTTCCCATGAGCACACCTTACTGTTTTTATTAATACAAACTTCAAATAATTAGTCACCCAGCAAGCTCACTTTCTGGGCACCTACAAACGGTCTTTTGTACACATCACCTCACCAGAATGCTCAGTGGCCTTACAGCCGTGACTAGAGTGTGCAGCTCCACAGGGCAGGGGTGGCCTTCAATGTCTTTAGTGAGTTCTAAAGCTAGACCCACAGAAGGTATCAGGAAGGATCTGCTGATGTGGTTGGAAATCCATAGTTAAATGAAAAAGAAAACCAAAAAACGGTAACTTTCAGGTTCACTAAGAATACGACTCAAGATATTCATAACATTGCAATGGACTCAAAGTCAGTTATACACTTAAATTCCCAGTAGTGAAAGCTTACCGGTAGTTCTCAGAGTTGCCTATGTGGTCGCAATAGCCCCGGCTCCTCGAGGGAGGGGCCTGGCCAAGGTGTGATGCTTTCTCATGGCACCTCAGGGGGTTCTCTGCAGGCAGACACACTTTGTTTACATGTCAAACATGTAAAATTGTCTCTACTTCCTCAAGAACTAGTCTCCCCTTACTTTTTCTCTCCCTTTATCTGTGTTCTGTTTGCCAAATTTTGATAAAGAGGAGCTCTGAGAAAAATATTTTTCTTCTTAAATCTCCAAAGAGAACATTAACTGGGCAAACTTACTGATAAAAGGCACCTGACATTTGGCTTCTGGGTGGGGACATTCGGGGGTGGGGGTGGGGGCGGGGGCTGTGACAGAGGACAGAGCTCCAAGGGAGGACCCTGTTCCCCAGCCCAGACCCAGCCCAGACCCATCCCCAGTCCAAACCCAGACCCAGCCCCAGCCCAGACCCA
>PVKE010035727.1:0-16740 GCA_004027555.1 Craseonycteris thonglongyai
CTCATCCTTTCCTCTAGCTGGTCAGCCCTGTTTCCTATGCTGGTCAGTTCTTTTTTCAGCTCTCCCATGATGCCTTTCATTTCAAGGAGTTCCTTTTGGTTCTGCTCTAGCTTCTCAATTTTGTTGGTAAAGTACTCATTTTGCTCAGAAAATTTCTTGTTGAGGTCATTTAAGTGTGTCTGGGTACTTTGCCAGCATTCACTGAGCTCTCTGAGTGTCTTGATTAATGCAGCCCTGAATTCTGTTTCACTTAAATTTGATTCCAAGTGTGCAAGGTCCTTTCCTAAAGACTGCCCCTGATCTTCTGGAGGGGCTTTGGATTCTGAGGTGTGCATTGTGTTTGATGTGGTTCTTTTTGCTTTAGGCATGAGTCTGTTTTCCCTCTGGGAGTTTGCCTATCAGATGGGCTTCTCTTTATTTTTTCTTTTGGGCTCAGTTGTGGGAGAAGGAGATTTTGGGAGAGGGTTGGGGGAAGCAGACAGCTTCTGTGTCCTGGGGCACTTCAGGTTGCTGTCTTAGCTGTTAGATAGCAGGGTAGTGATGGTGTGGGCGGGGGTGGGGGCATGTGAGTAGGAGCTAGGGCGGGCCTGAGACACAATAGCAGATTCCTCTTTCAGCAGGGGGGCTGGTGGTTCAGTGCGGGCGGAGCAGAAGCTCCAGTCTTTCTCTCCTCCTCCTGGCTGCCCCTCCTTCAATCGTATCTGTAAGGCACGCCCACAGGGCAGCACTTGGATGGGCTGGGGCTTGGCAGAGGCCCCAGTCGGCCGCGCAGTCCCGCGCGCTGGCAATGACACCGCGGCAACCCTGTCAGCAGCCCAGTTGCACGCACGCGCGGGCTGCAACGCCCCAGAGGCCCGGTGGGCGGGACGCCAGAAGCCCTGCTGCGCGCTCGCGAGCAGGCAGCAGTGCTGCAGCGGCCCCGTGGGCAGGGCGCCGAAAGCCGGTCTTGCACACCGGCAGTGGCGCTGCAGCGGCCTGGTGAGCAGGGTGCGAAAAGCCCGGTAGTGCGCTGGTGAGCAGGCAGCGGTGTCGGGGCAACCCGATGGGTGGGGCGCCAAAAGCCCAGTTGCGCGCTGGCAGCGGCGCTGCGGGGCCCGGTGGGCGGGGCGCCGAAAGCCCTGCGCGCACAGGCCGTAGCTCGGGCGGCAGCCGCTCTACGCTCCCGGCTCTGCTGAGACCGCCGGATTCACTCCCAGCACGTCCAGTGCAGCTGTGCCCACTCCAGCCCCAGCCCTCACTCCAAGAGCCCTGCCCTCAGAAGGCGCCCCCTCACAGTCAGTCTCCTCCGTAAATCAGGGGTGCTGAGCTGCTGCGGGCTGGTGCCCTGCTGTCACCCCGCCCGCCGGGAAGTGCCGCCGCCCTGCTCCACAGTCCCTGTTCCACTTTAGGCTCTGTGATCTGATGAGGGCACTGCGTGCTGTCCCTTGAGTTCGGATGTTAAATTGTCCACAGTCTTGGGGGGGCTTCCACGCTCCCTAGGTCTCGGCTTCCAGCCCGCCCTCGATCCAGCTCCACTGTGACCGTAGTCCCCCAATCCCCCTTTGTTTTTGCCAGCCCCGGGCCGCGCTCCGAGTCTCTGTCCCCGAACCGCTGCTTCCCTTTCCCTCTCCCGTTCTCCCCTTTTTTCTCTAACCTTTGTGTTGTTCTGCGTTGTGTGGTTCTCTTAGTTGAGGTTTCTTCTCAGGGTTTCCCCTGTGGATTCCCCTCTGTTCACAAGGCCCTTCCCAGGCAGTTATCGGCGTGCTCCTCTCATGCCGCCATCTTGGATCTCCTCCTCCTCTTTCCAACTTGGAATTTAAAATGTTAACCTTCATAGCTTTTGCAAACATACTCATAAAGACAATGAAGAAAAGAAAACTCCAATCAGCCTTAAAAGCTGAAACTGAGAAATAATGTATCAAAATATGAAAGATATTGAAACTATATGATAAAAATGATGGACTGAGGAAATTATATCCAGACTTAAGTGCATGACACGGACCAAAATTGTTCCTGAAAAAAAAAAAAGAAAAGAAAAGAAAGGTCTGAAAATAACTAGGAAGGTACTTTGTGTCTTCTCCATAGTCTTATTTAGAATGAGAGACTCAAGATCTCAAGCAAACAGAAAATGGCCAGGGGTCTGTCTCAACTCTGTGCTGTATTAAGAATCAGGCAGCATTATATTCCTTCCTCTGTGGTCATTCATCCACCCATCTTGGCCATCTCTGTCTATAGAAGGAAGGCCATCCCTACAAGTAAAGCAATAAAGTCAGGATGGCACCTGAAAAAAACCAACAATGAAGGTGCGAACCCCAATCTAGGTGTGAGGCAAGAGCTCAGTGTGGTGCTTAGGAGAGTAGATTCAGGAGCCGGGCTGCCAGTGTTCAAACCCTAAATCTGCTACCAACTCCTTGGGTAATCTTGAGGGTCTCTGGGCTTCAGTTTTTCCATCTGTAAAATTGGAGTAATAATAGCACAGCCAACTTAGCAGTTATTATGAGGATTAAAGGCGTTCATATGTCAAGTGCTGAGACAAGACCTGTCATATAGTTATAATACATAATTATTATTCTATCTATTATTTATCTATATCTATTATCTATCTATCTATCTATCTATCTATCTATCTATCTATCTGTCTGTCTATCATCTTTTTATCATCTGTTTATCTACCTATCCATCTATCATTTATCTATCTATCTATCTAGTCATCTATCATCGATCTTTCTAAAGAATCAAGGAAAAACCTCATTTAAATAGAGTTGGGAAGCCCCCCAAAAGGGAGCCCTCACACATGCACCAGCAGTCACAGCTTACTTCACATACTCAGGGGAGAAGAAGCTTACATTCCATACTCCAGAACGAGGAAGATCTTATCCTTGGCCAGCAACCACCCAACTAATGAGAAGCTGCCACTATTCAACCTAGGAGAAGCTGTTACATCCCTAAACTCTTCGCTCTCCTCAAATGAATTTTCATTCAAAAGAAGTTCCTTTCAACACCCTCCTTTCCGGTTTAAAAGAACGGCTCTTTTTTCTTCTCTGGACTTCCCTATGGTTTGCCATAGTTCGCAAGTCACACAATGCAATTCCTCTGCTCTTCCCAAATAAACATGATTTTCCTGGCTAACTGTATTTGTTTTAAAGGTTGACATGATCTATCTGCCAGGAGAAAGGTAGATGGAAAAGGAAAAGATATCTATAGGACTATTGAAATAGAAGGTACCATGTCTGAAATTCCAGATTTCATATATCAATAAAATTTCAACAAAATTTTGGGGATCAACATTGAATTGCAACTTATTTTATTTTACAAGTAAAACTTTTTAAAAATAAAAACAAGTGAGTTTAGCCAAAACATGGAAAAATAATCTCAAATAAAGAACTGTCTTAATTTATTCTCAGTACATTACCTGCATTTTTCTCCATTTACAGTAGAAAGTGGACACTTATCTCACATGTGCTTGGTCTACAGACTGGAAACTAGTTTTGGAACTATTGCAACCAGTGGAAAGCTACTAATAGCTGAGAAGTAGACTAGAAGTTGTGCTCATCAACTTGCTCACCAGCTACAGGTATGAGGAAGGCCTGTCCCCAGCACACAAACTCAGAAAGAGAACCAAAGGCAAGCCATTATCCCTAATCACTACACAATCAAACCAAAGTCTCCCTAATAGGTGAGAAAAGTAAATGTACGCCCAACAGAAGAGAGGAACACAAACCATTGTGAGCTGATTAGTCTGGTGTACATGTAAAGCGAAAGAAGGCAAATATGAAAAAAACCCAAAAACAATGCTGAATAAAAAAACGAGGAGCCACAGAAGGAGCATACTTCTGAAAATAAACTCTCAAAACAACAAAGAATTATTTTAACACAACAAGAGAACAACCCTTCAATCTATTATACATATAATATTTTATTTATGCATACACACAGTCAACACTTATTATATGCAGATTCTGTGTGTGCAAATCCTAATTGCTAAAATGTATTTGTAACCCCCAAATGAATACAGACAGAGCGTTTACAGTCATTCCCAGACAAGTGGCATAAAATGTGTGTTGCCAGATTTGCCCGTTCCAAAATGAAGTCCAACAAAGCAACACTCTGCCTTTTGTCTCAGTTCTCACAAGTGTCCTGTTTTACAGGATATTTAGTGCCATATTTTCCACATTTTTTTGGTGCTTTTTGTTGGTGTTTTTACTGTTTTAAATGTCTCCCCCAAGTATCATGTTCAAGTGCTCTCTGGTATTCTTAGGAGTACATGATGAGTTCAATGTTAATGAATCTTATGTGTATATGAAAGTTGTGTGTGTGTGTGTGTTTAAACAGAAATACAGTACACATAAAACAAATCAATGTACTGATCAGTTTGATAAAGAGGAACTGGGACTTTAAGAAACCTGACCGGGCTGGGAGGTCTGTGAGCAGAGCTTAGCTCCAGGAACTCTATGGTTCTAACTTTAGGTTTGTAATCTCTATGGTTTCAACTTCCTGCATCCCTAATATATGTGTATATCCTCCATCTTGGAACTGGGCCCGGAACATGCATGTGGCTGGTTAGGAACACATGTTCTGAGGCTATTGGTACCATTTAATTTTTTACTTTTCCCAAAAAAGTCCTTTTGGTGATGGATTACTTAGTTGATGTTATTGTCTAGTAGACAAATGGATAAAAATGTTGTTACCAGGGGTTTACAGGGACCAAATCCTGTATTTCCCCTAGGAGCAATGATTCAGTATTTGTTAATTCAGTGTTCGTAGTGACTTTATAGAACATACCTACCATAAATAATGAGAATCAATTGTGTGTGTCCTACACACGTACATCTGAGGGCTGTATGGAAATTATACAGCCATGTAACCATTCTTGTTGCTTTGACAATACATGGATTTTTTTCTGGACAGCCCTCACACACATGTACATGTACATATCACAAAGATACTAAAACAGTAATTGAAGGACAAATCAAGGAAATGAAATAGGAAATCTAGAAACAGACCTTAGGACAGACTTGTGTAGTATTATGTAGTATTCTATTATTTAGTTTGCTACTATTTTAGCTTTAATAGCAGTATTTAATTTACTTTATTGTGATATAGTGCCATGTGATATTTAGGCACAGGAAAGCACAAATGAAAAAATATATATATGGTCAGGATGATGACTTAAATTAATCAATGTTATATAAACTAAAATTAATTGGGTAAATGTTTAAGTTTGATTCCTATCTCAAACCAGTATGACAAAATTATTATCTTTATTTACCTTTTTAAATAATAAAAGGTTTAGGATGTATATTTTTATTTTTTAATGTTGCCATTAATACAAAATGTTTTTTATAGTAAATAAGAAATAAAAACACTGAATGATTATTTAATATCATAGCCAAATTGGAGTACCCGTAATAATAATCTGGATCTAACATTCTAGCTTGTATCAACTAAATTAAAAAAAATCGTGGGGAGGAAGGAAAAGAAATTAAATTATGCTCATTTCATTATTTGATGGAGTGAAACTTCAGTAAATACTATTTTATTTATTTGCTTGTTTGTTTGTTAAATTTATTGGGATAACATTGGTTGGTAAAAATTACATAGGTTCCAGGTGTACAATTCTACATTACATTGTCTATGTATTGCATTATGTGCTTACCACCCAGAGTCCATTTTCTTTCCATCAGCATATATTTGATGCCCCCTTCCTATTTTCCCACCTCCTCCCCACTTACCTTCAGATAACCACTAAACTATTACTTCAGAAAAAAAAATGAGAAAAACAGTACCTTTTGTGATCACAACAACAAAAAATACCAAGGGATAAATTTAACAAAGAACGTGAAGGACTTATACACAGAAAACGATAAGACACTATTACAAAAAATTGAAGAAGACAGTATTATTTTATTTTTGACTTTGCAAATTACATAATAATTTACATCAAAAGTAATTTTTTTTAATGACACAGATGTCAAGTGTTTTCACACAAGGACCCCTAACATCAGAGAAAGGTGAACCTTCATCCCAGGGACCATAACCCAGTATGGCCTAGTTCCAGACAGAAATTTCAGAAGTATCATGTGAATTTTGCATTTTATCACATTATATGTCAGTTTTTAATATTAATTTTAATATATTTTTTAATTTTCTTACCACTGAAATCAATACTTCAAGAACATGTTTTATATTTATCCCATAGCACATTGCAGTATCTCCTCAGAGGCACATGGCCTAATAGAATTAAAGATCTGATCTAAAACTTCTAATTATAGAAAAATTAAATTTTAAGTACTCTACCTATATGCATAATATACAAAGAGAAATTATTTAAGATATAAAATATAAATCAAGATAACAGAAGTAAAACAAAACAGAACAATTACGATTACAACTGTAAATGGGATAGTTCCCCTATTCAGAGATAAAACTCTTCTGTATGTGTAAGAAAACCAATTCCAACTATAACCATTGAATATACATAAAGAAAGGTGTAAAAGATTAAAATGTAAAAGATGATCAGTCCAATATCAGACAAATGCAAATGAAAAATATTCCTAGGGATCGAATATGAAAATAAAGTAGAAATTGAAGCCAAAATCCTTTAAAAGATGGAAGAAAACATTTTGTATCAATGAAGTGCATAAGCCAAGATAAAGGTAGAGAAGCTATGAATCTTTCAAGACTGATAAGAAAGTACCAAAAACAAAACAAAAACAACAACAAAACAAAGTAACAACAGTTTGAAATTTAAAAATAAATTAATACAAAATGTTAAATGAGATCTAAATTATCTAATTTATGGGATTAAAGATTTTCTGATAGCCCGTTTTGAAATCTGAGTCTACAAATAGAAAATGCAATTCTTTTCACAGGTTTATGAAACATTTACAAGTGTTAACTATAATTCTCCAGGAAGAACTGAATAAATTGTAGAGATTTTACAGGTCAATTCTATCTTGAGTCCAATAAAACTAGAAATCAGAAACAAAGAAATATAATTAAGGCTCAATCACCTGGAAAAACAAATATACTCTTGTAATTCATTTTTAATACAAAGATTAAAAACTTAAACATTATTTGAAGTATTTTTTAAATATTCCAAATTAAAGCATTACATGTAAAAGTTCACAGGATCCCAATCTGTACCAAGAAGATAAGTTATGTCTTTTCATGTTTTATTGTACAAGAAAAATTGAAAATAAGCTAATTAACTCTAGAAGCTAGAAAAATTACTCATAGGTCAATAGAGAAATCTCAACGAAATTAGAAAATATTGTGAACTACATGATAATAAAAACACCACGTAGCAGAACATGTTGGATACAGCTTAACCTATCTTTGGAAGGAAATTTATTGCCTTAAATGCATTGAAAAGAAGAGAGGCTAAAAACAATCATTTAAGTATCTAGTGCAAGAAGTTGGAGAAAGAAGAGAAAACTAAAACCAAAAGAAAGTAAGATGAAATAAATTATTTTGAAGAACAGAACTTAACAATATAGAAAATAAATAAGCAATAAAAAGTTGACTAAATGAAATGCTGATTATTTGGGAGAAATTACTAATATTATAAAGTCTTGCAAGGATAAATGAAATACAAAAGAATAATAAAAATATCAAAATTGGAAATTTGCAAAAGGTAACATTACAGGTTCTATAAGCCTTAAAAAATAAGAAATTACTGTGAAAGACTTGGCCGATAAATTTGAAGTTTAAATAAAATTGACAAATGTCAAGAACAATACAACTTACTAAATCTGACTCAAAGAAGACTTTCTAAAAAACTGAATGGCCTGAAGAAATTGTATGCGTAAAAAAAGCATTCTTATAGGAAATTCTCCAGACCCAAGTGCCTCATCCATATATTTTTATAAATATGCAAAAACAACCCACAATCTTATTTTTTAAAAATTCAAAGACTAGAAAATGAGAAAATACTTCTATGTCATTATGAATCTAGCACAATCCTGATACAAAATCTGACAAGAAAACTATAAGATAGTAAAATCACAGGTTAGTTTCTCTTATGAGCATTATGCAAAAATGCTAAACAAAATATAATCAAATTTATATAGAAATAATAGTGCATCATGGTCAAATTAGGTTTGTTTCAGGAATGGAAGATTGTTATAACTTTCAAACATTAATTCATGCGATTTACCACCAAGCAAATAATCATATCAGTATCTCAACATAATGCAGAAGAGACATTTGCTAAGATTCAAAACCTGCTCGTGAATTTTGAAACAAAAACAAACTAGTTTGTAGCAAAATCCCAGCAAGTATTCTTGAGAAAATTGACAGAAATCAATGTTAAATTTCTTTGGAAATGCAAATGGTTTGCAATAGCAAAAATAATCTTAAAGAAGAAAAATTTTAAGGGATTTATTCTACTAGGTATCCTGGCTTCTTTAAAAAGCTAGAGTAAGACAGTATGCTAACAGTATTAAGGATAGAAAAAATAATGAGTAGAATAGAGTGAAAAGTTTAGAAACAGGACCACGCGTAAACAGCCTCCTCATTTATGACGAAAGTGCCACACTGAGGCACTTTTGAAAGGATAGACTTCCCAATAAATGATGATGGATCAATTGAACATTCATATGAATTTAAAAACAAACAAACAAACATGATCTCTACCTTGCCTATGACTTTGTAATAAAAAATTTGGTATAGATTACCAGCTCATAAGGAAGGGGTGTTACTGCTTCTGGGGCGTTACTTCTGCTGGATCCTGTCTATTGAAATCCTAACCTTCAGTACATCAGTATATTTGCAGATAGGGTCTTTAAAGAGGTAATTACGTTAACATGAGGTTAGTAAGGTGGGCCCGAATCCTATATCACTGACTTCCTTATTAAGAAGAGGAAATCTGGACACAGATACCTACTGAAGGAAGACTGAAGACACAGGAAGAAGACGGCCATCTCCAAGTTAGGACCCAGGCTTAGAACAGGCTCTTTCCACATGGCACTCAGGAAGCCATCCCGCGGACACCTGATCTCAGATCTCTAGCCTCTGGAACTGTGAGAAATTACATTTCTGTTGTTTAAGCCACGCAGACTGTGATGCTCGGTGATGGCAGCCCTAGGATAACCTAATACAGCAGTTTTATTTCAGAGTGACAAAAATGTTTTGGAAATAAATCAAGGTGGTGGCTGGTTACACAACATTATGAAGTTACTAAATACCACGTAATCCTTCACTTTAAAATCGTTATTTTTATGTTACAGGCATTTCACCTAAATCAATTAACACAAAATACAATGAGGCAAAACAATCAGATTTCCCATACACCAATCAGCCAGGCAGTCTTCCCTCTCAAGGGAAGTCAAATTCTTTCGAGAAGGTAAAACACAGAAACTCTGGGGTTGGGGGCTGGAATCAGAAGTTTTGTGAGCTGGTTGTAAAATGGAGCCATTATTAAAAGTTAAATTATATGAAGTATAATAATGTAAATTATATTAAGAACAAAGATAAGTACTCAAAATTCCTTATTTTCTAATTATTGTACTATCTTTTACTATTACCTATGGTCTTGACATTATTTGTATCTCATATATCAATAGTAGAAATAATGTATATAATGATGTGTTACTGTACACCTCTTTTCAACTTCACATTCAGTGAGGTTGTGTTGGTACCTTGAAGTTTTCTGTAGTGGGAGTTTTTATACCACAGAAATCATAAAGATCTACAAATCAGGAGTCCTTCCTTCCTTCTTTCCTTCCTTCCTTCCTTCCACCTTCCTTTCTTCTTTTCTTTCTTTCTTCGAGAGCTGGTTGTTAAACCACTAGCACATAACTGCTAAAAATGCTAATCATTATTGAGGTAAGTCTCAATCCTGGACCAACAAGACCCTCCAGCAGAATCTGAAATATTCTGCGGCTTTTGTCACTCGACCCTGGCTTCCTCCTTGTTCAACACGGCTCTGTCAACCCTAGATGCCACCCGACATCAGCCAGAAAGAGCCAGGGCCAGGGAAGCAATGCTGCCCAGGGAGAAGCCACGTCCACAGCTGCGGGGCTGACAGCGGAGGAGACTCCTCGCAGCTAGAAGCAAGCCTGACGCCTGCCTGCCTCGCTGGCAGCGTCCTCTTGGCTGCCACTCGCTGGCCCGGCTCTCAGCTTCCTGTGTGTCAGGGCAGGAGCAGCAGGCAGCGGGCCACTGTAAATGTTTGCTGGAGACGGAGCAACCTGGCCTGGTGGCAGCTGCAGCCACCTCACTGCCACAGCTTCTCGGAGGCTCCAAGTCAGTGAGTTCATGGGTGGCATGAGGAGAGCAGCCTGAGAAAGGGCTTCCCAACATGAGCCCGGCCCTGCCATCCACACGAGGGCTGCCTGCACTCCTTACCTGGAAAAGAGAACAGAGAGGTCAGGGGAGGCAGGGGTAATCAAAGCCATGATCGTTGTTCTCTGCAGGGAGCCGCCGAGCCAGCCTCTCTTCCTGGGATAAAATAGCTACTTTCTTTCTGAGCAGAAAGTGGCAAGCCAGGGCCACTGCAGCCTCTTTATCACAGATGTTGTCACTGCCCACCGCTGATGCCAACCTGTGCTAAGTGCTTACTGCATCTCCTTTAGTCTTTTCATCCACCCTCAAAGGTAGATGCCATTATCCTTGTTTTACAGGTGAGGAGAGGAAGGCTGATGAAATTACTTGGATAAATTCTCAAAGAGGGCATGATAGAGCCCAGATTCAAACTCAAGTTCCTTGGGCTCTGCTCTTCACACTACAGTCTTTCTTCCTGTGTACACCCTCCCCCCCTGGACCAATGCGGGGCCTTCTCACTTGAGGGTCTGATGTTTCTTCATGCACACCCACCTCCCCACCGCCTCTGCTTCGCTCCAGCCTGCACACTGCTTTTGGGTTAATCTCTCCATAGCTACACATCTGGCTACAAGTGCAGACAGGAACAATGGAGCTGGAGATGCAAAAATAGACATAGGTGTGGGCACTGGCGTAAGGATAGGCGTAGGTATAGATATATTTTAATGGAAGGGTCAATACGTCAGAAACGATGCCTGATTCATTCTGTGTACCTAGCTCCTATCACAGGTTCAGAGCAAGGGCTCAGAAAATATTATTGGTAGAATTAAATTGAGTGAACTTTCATTTCCCCAAGTCAGAATTTCAGTGACTCCTACCAAACTACTGAAATTGGCCCTGAGTCCTCCCATCAACATTCAGAGTTCTCTGCCAACCTACTCCATTTCAGTCTTAACTATATGCACCTTTGCAGTCTTAACTACATACAACTGCCACTAAGCATACTTGATTCCTCCATGTTCCCTACCATCACCTTGACCTTCCCTGCCTCCACGCCATTGCTCATGCTATTCCCTTTATCTGAAATGACCTCACTAGCTCCCTCTCTGTCTTCGGAAACATCACAAGCCTATTTAGAAAATACTGCTTTCTTATTGAAGTGCCTGTTTTATCCCCTTTATGAAATGTACTGTCTCCCTCTGCTGAATCCCTTATAGCTTTATTCCTTTCTATGGCCCAACGTTTTTCTGCCTGATATTTTAATCCCTGAAGAAATCATTGCCCTCTACCTGGAGTGCCCTTCATCTCTTTTCTTTCTCATGTTTGTGATCTGATCTAATATCACCTCCTCTGTGAGGCCTTCCCTGCTCTCCCAGACTACATTAGTTACTCCATCTCCAAGGCTGCTGGAGCACCGGGACATGTTCTGTTAAAGCCCTGGCTGTTGGTGTGATTAACCACCCTCTCCCAGCTGTCAAGCCGCTTGAAGGTACAGGTGATATCTCGCTGAACTGTCTTTTTGGCTTCTACATGGTGCCAGTCACCTAGCCGGTACCCGGTAATTGTTGAAGGAAGAAGTGAAAGAAGAGGAAGCCACTGTTCTCTCTTCTTGTGTTTCCTACTTTCTTTCACTACAATTTTCCTTGTTTTGACATCTGTTATCAGTATGCCATTTGTAGGATCACAGATGTAGTCATGAGAGACCAGAAAAGGAAAGCTAACTAGCATTCAAAAACGTAGGAAAACACAATAGATTGTCTGATCTGCAAACCCAAATCTGATTGGTTAGGATGAGAATAAAGTGTTTCCATCAAATGAGTCAATAACAATAAGATTGCCAATTTATTTGAAGGGATAGTTGCAATGTTGCTCTCAAAACAAGCCAACCAAACAAAAACAAAAACAAAAAACAGAAAAACAACAACTAGAATTCTATACTGGCTAATAACATCACAATAAAAACAAAGAGGATATTTTAAACCTGTGTTATAGTTCCAAAGTGTGTTGATTATGAGAAACATCCTAGCTGATTTAGGACATTTGGCCAAAGAAGTATTCATTTTTAGCACGAAGTCATTCTTGGGCAGAAATTGATAAGAAATAATCAAATGAATAGAGAACATCCATCATAAGAGAAACACAAAGGCCTTACTTCAAGACCTTTCTGCGTCTTACCTCCCACCACTAGGAGCAGCCTGTTTTCTTGACCCATTTTAGAAACAATTAAAAATCTAAACAGCTAAGTCACAAATTCAAGTCCACTGAACAGACAAATGGCAAATTTGTAGTTACCCTTTTTGGCTTTCTCTGGAACTCTAAATCTCAGGCAAACTGGCCTTATTGCCAATGATCAAATAAGGCTTGCTTCCCCCTGTTTCTGTGACTTCGCCCTGGGCCATCTCTTTTACTAGGATCCCCTGCTTAAATGATAATGAGCACTTTGGCAAACATGAACTAAATCCTCCCCCACATTTTTGAGGTTGGTGTCACCACCCTCATTTACAGATGAGGCTAATCGTAAAGACCTCACAGTCAGGTGACTATTGAGCCAAGGTCAAAAACCCTGAAGCATTCCCTCTAATACAGCTGTCTCTTCCACCTGTAAAACCACCTGTAAAAACCATTTCCAAGGCACAACCCAAGGACCCCCTGAAAGCATGTTGATCACCCCTGGAAGAAGGATGTCCGTGGACTGAGGTTCCAACACTCTAGTTAAGGACATTATGAGTTGGCCTACGGCAGCTTCTTGTGTACCTGTCTATCCTTTACCTGCAGTGTTATCTTTCCTGAGAACCTTATTTCCAGTATTCAAAGAAGTCAGAGAAACCTAATGTCATCTTCAGCATTTGAAGCCCCAGTCATAATTGAATTACTTAAAGTGGCACAGTAATAAGAAGACACTAAAAGTGCTTTACCTACGTATATAATGCACTAGTGTTGCCAAAAAAAATTAAAAGTACAGCTTTCATACAAAATTACAGTTGATACTGAACTCATGGAGAAAATGTAAAGACCCCAACATGACGAAACTGCATAAATTTGTGGCCCACATTAGGCAGGAGGACCAAGACAAATAGTTTTCCTACAGCTATAATTTAACTTTTCTCAGTTCCTGGCATGTAGTCGTGCTTAATAAACATGCACGTGGGTTGATGGGTTGATAAATGGAGATATTAACACATGAGGAATGGATAAATGAGTAGATGAACAAATAAAATAATGCTTCTTTTTTATAATGACTTCTAAGGAATATTATTAATAAATGTTTAAACCAAACAAAACAAGCTAAACAGTGTCATCCCTTGCAAGTTGTTTACAAACAAAGCATAGTTCTCAAGCTCTCTCTAATTTTTTTTTGACAGTATAGCCGCTGTGTCTGAAATAGCTACAATCCTTTTGTTTATAATAGCACCTTAACTGGATGATTTAAATGAGTGAAAATTGCTTTTAAATTTTTCTACAATTATTTAAATGCACATTTCAATTTTTCTGAATTGTGCAAAAGTAATTTGGAAGATTAATTTCTGAAACTACCTGGTAGAATTTGCATACACCAAGCATAATTATTATTGATATTTGCATAGTTCTCCCTGCCCACATGCATGCACTATTACCAACTGCTACACAAACCATGAAATTATTGAAGAAGTTGATGTCAGTACAATATGGATTCATCAATAAATGTTCAGCCTCACAGAAGAAAAACAAACTTCCGTGTTCAGCTGTAGAAGTGTGGCATTCCATTTTATTTATTTCTTTGGGGTAAATTCCGCAAAGATAAATCCATACCAAAAGAATGTGGCAGTCTTTTGCAATAAAGATTAATGTCATTGCAAAGAATCTGTGAGATTCAAAAGAGATTGAAAGCACCATTGAAAAAGCTATAAAAGTGAGAGGAATTGGGAATGTTTGTAGGGAAAAGAAATTAAATATACCCACGTAACAGAGGGGGTTGGGATATCACAATGTACGCAGTGAACTGTACCACACGTGGTTAGGAAGAAAATTAGCAGAAATTTAGACTGTGGGAATCACAAATGCTTGATTAATGGGTGAATAGGTTGACTAAGTGCTTATATTCATTTTTATGAAGCAATGTGAAAGACAAAGACATGTTTCTTTGCTTTAATCTCCTTGAAAGACAAAAAACACTGGAAGCAAATATTGAAAGAAATTATGCAGGAGAAAAAGAAGAGAAAATACTTATATAACACCTAGTATGTGTTGTGCACACTTTAGGGGCTCTCTCTATATTAACGTATGTAATTCTTATAATAACTAATAAACAATCATTCATTCATTTATTTAACTCACCAACAACTGTTGAACCTTTCCTTTTACTTGACATTAGATGGGACTGTGAAGGACTACAGAAATATACACAAATCAAGTCCTTACCCTCAATGAGCTCACAGTCTATGGCACTAGACAGGCACACTCAATGTATTATTTTTAATAGTGTTAAACAGATATGTATTTCATATATAGACATAAGGGAAATAACAATCAGCTCTGCTTGGGACTGGAGGGAAGTTCTTAGAGGAGACAAGAGCAAGGTTTGGAAGGATAAAGAGGTAGTTTCCAGATCAATCAGAAGGAGAATATAGTATCCTGGGCAATGAAAACATGGCACCGTGAAATGACAGGTCTTGTTTGTATCCTCATAAATATCTCATTGTAGCTGGCAATGGGAGAAGAGGAAAAGACACAGATGACCAAGGTTTTGAATGCCATATGGGCAACATGGAGCCACAGAAAGATTCTAAACAATGAAATTAGATGGATAGGTGCCATTTTTAAAAGCTCTCTCCAGAGACTTTATGAAAAATCAACTTACAGGGTTAATTCTAGAAGGTAAAGTTGTTGAACTTAGTAAAATGTGACCAGGGGGAAAGCTGGGATGGCTCAGCGGGTAAAGCGCTCGCTTCGAAGCCCCGAGGACCGAGGATCGAATCCTGGCCCCGGCCCATGTGGACCCACATGCTGAACTGAGGTGTGCCCCCAGTTCAGTTCTTGCTGGGACCTATGTGGGAGGCTCCCGGCCCAGTTCCTGCCCTGCGCAGCCCCACGCCCACCTGTGGAGTGAAACTATATGGAAAACTAATGTCAACTATGGAGATTGCTCTGGGCCCTCCCACTTCTCTCTGTCTCTCTCTGTCTCTATTTCTCTCTGTCAAAAATCAATAAAATAAATCTTTGAGGAAAAAAAAAATGTGACCAGGGATTGAAATAACATACGAGGAGTGAGGACCGAGAGGATGGGATGGTTCACCAGTGCTGAGCATGCAAAACTAATAGATCTACTGACAAGTAATAGAACACACTGTGGATAAGCAGGCCAAGTACTCAAGTAGACCATAGGCCACGAAATACTGTCTGCATGTCTTAGGCAATGCATTGTCATTGAGTATACTTTTAATCTGGACTTCTTGGAATCTATCATAAAATTATTCATTTCCAAACTTTTTTGATCATTCATTTATATCAGTAAAAATAAAATTTGAGAATGCACCTCCAATAACTTTATCTCTATTCATTTATTTATATATTGTATATGTGTGCAACTATCACTAGCTGGCATCTCAAGGGAAGGTTCATCATTAATGATAAGGAACATAAATTCATGTTTTCAAAGATTTCTTTGATCAATATATGATTTCTATAGACTTTAGAACTTGTCTGGAACAAAGGCAACCATCTTTTCTTCCTCATTTCTGTAGGAGGCAGTAACAACCACAGTTTCCCAAAGACTGAGAGCCTTCACGGACATGTTTCTTCTTCTTTCCCTAAATCTCGTCGTTCATAATTTTCAGTTATTATATTTTCACCTTCTAAATACTTTGGGTATCAGTTAGCTCTTTTTCTTCCTACCTTGACTGCCCTAATTTCAGCTGCCATTTTTTTCTTGGACTGTCAACTAAGACAGCCCTGATTAAAATGCTAGCTACAAGCTTAATGCAATGTGAGTTCACAGAGGTTATTTACCCTCAGTTTCCCCATCTGTAAAATAAGATAATCCGACATTTTTTTCAGAGCATTGTTATGGAAATTGAATGAGCAATGCATATAATGTGTTTGTACAAATGCTCTAACATAGCAGGTGATTAATTTATATAGGCTGTTATACATTTGTCTCCCTACTGCCAGATCCAGAGCTCACTTTCCATCTCACTGTAATATTAATTCAGCCACCATAGTTTATGTAAGAGCAATACTCTAAAACACACATTTGACCAGGTCACTGTTATGTTTAAAACAGAGATTTTCTGGGAAAACCGGGACGGCTCAGCGGGTTGAGCGCTCGCTTTGAGGCCCTGAGGACCGAGGATCGAATCCCGGCTCCGGCCCAGGCAGGACCCACATGCTGAACTGGGGAGTTCCCACAGTTCGGTTCTCTAGCTGTCTCTGTCTCTGTCTCTCTCTCTATCTGTCAAAAGTAAAATAAAAAAAATAAATATGCACTGAAGATAAAATAATTACTCTCTATAAATATAAAAA
>PVKE010035728.1:0-16735 GCA_004027555.1 Craseonycteris thonglongyai
AAAAAAAAAAAAAAAAAAAAAAAAAAAAAAAAAAAAAAAAAAAAAAAAAAAAAAAAAAAAAAAAAAAAAAAAAAAAAAAAAAAAAAAAAAAAAAAAAAAAAAAAAAAAAATCAAATCATGGTGATAAAAATAAAAGCACACAAGCAAAACAAAACCAAACGATATTTACCTGCACTTGTATTTTTGTCATATATGGATTATTTAGGGGGTTATAAATATTCCAGGGTTGTAAACAGATCCAGGATTGGCAATAAACTTACTTTTGAGCATACATGTCCTATGTTCCAGGAATGGTGCTAAGTACCTTTCTCTTCACAGACTGTAAAGATAATAATATTCCCTTTCAGAGATGAGGAAACTGAAGTTCACCCAATTGAAAGTAATTTATGGCAGAAGTTCTACAAAGTGCCAACCCCTCTCAACATCATTGGAACCACTTAAAAATTTGATAGAATTGCAAATTCACAGGCTACTTTCAGACCAAGTAAATCTGAGACCATGACAATGGAAACCAGAGATGAACTCTAACCAGCTCTCCAAACACAAAGTTTGAGAACCTCTGATTAAGTGAGTTAAAAAACAAGGGATCAATCCTAGGTCTAATTACCAAGCCTGAACTCTTTCCGCCATTCACAATTATTATGGAATTCCATATTGCCTGAATCATTCCCGATGGCTTTTCTTCAAAGTATTTTCAAGTGTATTTTTCAGGTAGGGATTATTGCAATCACCTTTTTACCAAGTAAACTAGAGGCAACTAAGAGAGTTAAACAGAATCATTGCAAGTTTGGGAGATAAAAGGATAACTAAGAATTTTCAGGAAGACTATAACAAGAACTTACATCTACTTGTATTATATATAGGAGTAAGGAACGGACCTAAGAGGTCCCTCATGTCCTTTGAATTCCTGACTTAATTTTCTTTTTCTTTTTCCCTTGTGTGTGTGTGTGTGTATGCTTTAGCTTTCATTTTATAACCTTAAACTTAATTCTGCAACCCCACTAGACTTGGAGTGGGGCAAGGAAAACATGGAACCCAACCAACTGCAGTGAGAACACAAAGATTATGGGGTGTTCCTAGCAGATGGAGGTAAGGGGTGTTCTCAGGAGCTACAGAAGAAATGGATGATGGTTAAGATAAAACAAGCCTAATTTATTGGTATTGTCCACAGTCAGCAATGGTGATCGACCGTCTTGTTCATCTTGCCATTCCTGGGCCCAAAGTGCTCCATGGCCTCCACAACATTCAGGCCTTCTTTCATCTCGCAGAAGACCACGTGTTTGCCATCCAACCACTCAGTCTTGGCAGTGCAGATGAAAAACTGGGAACCATTTGTATTGTGTCCAGCATTTGCCATGGACAAGATGCCAGGACCTGGATGCTTCTAGATGAAATTCTCGGGAAGCCGGAATGGTTCAGTGGGTTAAGTACTCACTTTGCAGCCCGGGGACTGAGGATCGAATCCCGGCCCCAGTGCATGTGGACCCATATGCTGAACTGGGGAGTGCCCCCAGTTCAGTTCTCACTGGGGTAAAGACCCCGGCCCAGTTCCTGCCCTGTGCAGCCCCGTGCCCACCTGTGGAATGAAACTATGTGGAAAAACAAATGATATGCAACTATGGAGACTGTTCTGGGCCCTCCCCCTTCTCTCTCTGTCTCTGTATCTCTCTCTGTCAATAACAATAAAATTAAAATCTTAAAAAAAAAAAAAAAGATGAAATTCTCATCATCAAACTTCTCCCCATAGACAGACTTGATACCTGTGCCATTATGGCGTATGAAGTCACCACCCTGGCACATAAATCTTGGGATAATTCTGTGAAAGCAAAATCTTTATAACCAAATCCTTTTTCCGCAGTGCTCAAAGTGTGAATTTTTTTGCTGTCTTTGGAACTTTGTTCACAAACAGCTTGGAGGAGACGTGGCCCAAGGGCTTGCTGTCAATGGTGATGTCCAAGAATACAGTGGAGTTAACCATTGCTGGATGTGGTTAGCTCTGGGCAGTGGCATCTGGAAGCCCAGAGTTTCTCATTTAATTTTAGAGGTAAATAAGCATGCCTTTATATTTACACACTTATAATAGCATGTTTAATTCAAGAAATAGATCTAAGAATGTTATAATTTTAAAATTGCATGTGTAAAATTAAAGCAAGAGAAGATTTTACCTATTTTACTCACTTCTTACTTTGAATCCCATAGCAAAACTTAGTTGTAGATATTTAACAATATTTACTGAACAAATAGTTAGAACCTGGGAAAATTTGGTAATGTCTCTTTAAATTTTATATCTGTTGAAATAAAATCAGTCTGTATGAGGCTGAAATTATCAGATAATTTGTAATAGCTCTGCCATGCCATTATATGTGTAAACAAGGAAATTTGTAACCCAAAGCTTCAGGTCTTACTGTAGTCAAAACAAAAATTTATCTTTCTATTCTGCTTTCAAAATACGAATCTACAGATGTTTTATATATTCGCTGTTGTTCTTTTTTTTTTTCCCCCTATACAACAAATTGTTGAAGAGAACAGCTAATAGTGATCAAGTCTCTCAGATCCAGATGACAGATCCAGAAATGTAGGAATAGGAGCAGGAGGTTGTAGTCTTATACTTAAATATTACAGTTACATACTCAAGGGCAGTGAAGACTTCCTCATTCCCTTGAGGGAACATGAATTTCCTGCTGCCTTAATAAGAACCAAAGTCCAGGAGGGTATAGGCTACAAGTGTAGATCAAGTTTACATTTTCAATTTACATTCAAATTTACATTTGTTATTTTTCTTATATGAATTTCTTCATAAGGCAAAACAGCTTTTATCTAAATTTCCAAACTTTTTGAAACCATCTTTTATTTACTGAAATGCATTACTTGACCTTCAAGTGTCATTTAAATTAACAGATACTTTAACTCAGTCTTGTTATTGAGTTTACCAATCATTGTTTTTCTTTTTGGTTCTCAGTTATTAAGACTATTAGGGGAATAGGGGCATTTGGGTTTAATGAATGGGTCTCATGACATGAGAAGTGGCTTTATATAAGAATGTATAAATTACCGATTTTCAATTCAGAAGGAGCTTTCAAACTTATGATGCTGCAAAATAATCATATATTTCCTCTGTCTAGCAAAACAAATAATATTTTTTGTTATTCAACCTTTTTTTTATATATTGGTATATGTGAAATTTGTTTTGAGGGTTCAACGAGATACTGTACTCATTACACAAAATCACAGAAGAGCTATGATATAATCAGCCAGTGTCTTTAAGAATAATAATGAAAATTGCCCCCAAACATTTGGCATTGGCTGATTGACACAGTGGCATAGTGGGTAGACAAACATTGGTTCAAATCCCAATTTATCCACTTACCAGCTAGCTCTTGAGTTTTAGAAAGTTATTCAACATCCTATAAAATGGAGATGTAAGTAAAACCCACGATGCATACCATTTGTGAGAGAACTAAACTACACAACCCATGTACTTCACTAGCTCAGTGCTCATACATGGTTATAGTCATTATTCTTATTAATTTATATTAGTGTGAAGTAAGGAAGCATCAGAACAATAAAATATCTCTAATCTAAATATACAACTAAAAGATAGTATAATAAATTCTCAGCACAAATTAAAAGTCATCCTAGAATATTAATCAGAATGGTCCTTGACCTGGGAAAAAAATCCCTCCAGCTGGTTCTGTGGTTCTGTGGTTTCTGTCTGTCAAGAGTTTGTGTTGTTTCTTTATAGTTTCAATAGTCACACTTTGAAATAGAACAGAGTAAGTGAAGGTTTCAGCTGTGAAGAATTCCCTCCCTGGGTAAAAAGGTCACACTGACTGTTTGCAAAAGGAGTTGTTAAGATACTGTTTGCATGGTGCTAATCAAAAGGAGTTGGAAGGAAGTCTATAAGTTAATGAGAACTTTAGGCAGCCTTATGATGTGAAGTGGAAAATGCACTTGCTTTCTCCATCTTCAGTTTTCCATCAACCTTTATATAAGAAAGTGGCTTAGGCAGACAAGGAGTCTCAAAAGCAGGCAACTGGGCAGAGAAAATCCTATCTTGAATTTTCTAAGGAGCTTCCATTGCACTATTAAAATTAATGCTATTTCTTGGTGAGGCCAATTTAATGCATCGTTGCTTCTAATTGTGTGCTTAACATGCACTCCTTTGAACATTTAGCCTAGGATGTAAATAAATGTTAGCATTCACACATCTAATTAATTTCCACAAGAAAATTCATTACAATAATATACCATATGGACTTATCTTCATTAACTGTAATGGAGTCCTTTAAAATTTAATGTTTCCTCGAATATCTTGTGTTGGACAGTGGCAATATATAGGCAAAAATAATAAAAGGCAAAGCTGTCTTAAAAAAAAATTCTAGAAACTTCAAATGGTTTTGTAATTCAGGTCTTACTTGCTTTGATTATAGAAAAAAATACAGTACATTATAGTTTATAGGCAGTCTTCTAGAAAAATTTTACTTCCCTTTCATCAGAGTCTTACAAACAGATTTTAATTTTTACCCTCGCTCTGAGCATTTACTATGCTCTAAATAATTTTGAAAGAACTATGGTAAAATTTTACTTTAATTTTTCTTTCTTTCTTTTTTTTAGCTTTGTATAATGTTTCTTTAAACTACATCTTAGTGGTTATTTTTTAGAAGACAAAGGCTTAAATAAAGACTTAAATAAAGCCCAGAAATCACCTAGCAGGCTAAGAATACATATAATTTAAGATTTCTTTGAAATTTCAGCTATAACGTTGATCTTGTACATCTCTGGGGGTAATTTCTGACAAAGGTTCAATTAAATTGTGAATGTGAAATATGTACAATGCAGAGAAAATTGTGAGATTGAATGTCATGACCTAGCTGGGAGAAGGGAGATGTTTTAAACATTTTTTTTGTTCATTGGCATTTTATTTATTTATTTATTTATTTATTTAAATTGGTTTTGACAGAGAGAGAGAGAGAGAGAGAGAGAGAGAGATACAGAGACAGAGAGAGAACTGAACTGGGGGAGCTCCCAGTTCAGCATATGGGTCCGCACGGGCCAGGGCCGGGATTCGATCCCCAGTCCCTGGTGCTACAAAGTGAGTGCTTAACCCACTGAGCCAGCCCGGCTTCCCCGGGAGATGTTTTAAATTCAGGTTTCTCCTGAATGCTGTAGAAATTCTTCTTGAAAATATTCAATTCTAAATTAAATTTGGAGGCATTTTCACTGAATGTAATTCAGATCACGAGTCTTAAATTATTTTTGTTTGTTTTAAGTCATGGTCATTGTGTTCTGTCAAAATTCACATTTTCTGCTACACACAGTATAGAAAAATCTCAAAATATTTTAAAGCATCATTTCAATGTCCTTCATTAAGTATTTATTCATAAACATAACACTTCACATTTATTCTGTGCATTTTATATTAAAATATTTTTATATATTTTTTAGTAAGTTCAATACAAAGTCAAGTATTGAGAGAGAAATAAATTTAAAATAAAAACAAAACAAAACATGTTTTTTTCCTGCCAGCATTTATGTATGGGGAAATAAAACATACCTTCTTTTAGATAAGTCTAAATCATATGTAGTCAAGGTAGACAGTGAGTGATAATCCTGTTTGCTCTATAGAAACTGAAAATGTTCTTCCTTGTTTACGGGAAACACGTGAGGTCCTACATTGAGCACTGTTCTAGTATAATATTTAGCAAATTATAGTCCTCACATATGCAAGAGTGGCTACCTCAACTGGATGATCAGTTGACATAAGGATTAAATGTCATATTACATATGCCTCTGATCAGTTTGTGTGCACATATTCATTTCACAGATCTCAATGGCACAGCAAGTTTTTTTCTGAGAAAATTAGATTTGAAGAGTAGGATTTTTGAGCGAGGACAGGTGCAGAGACCCAAGTGGGAGGATCATGGCTCTGCTCAGACCCTGAAGGAAAGTTAATGTGACTGGATAAAGAATATTTTGACCAGAGGATCACAGGTGAGGCTTTACCAGGAAGGCAGTAACAAGATCCCTTGAAGCCATTGAGAAGCTCAGTCTTTATGTAGTGAGAAATCAGAAGCTACTGGTAGGAAAGAATTTTAAGCTGAGGAAATGTATTTTAAAGAATTTTTGAGTTATGACCTTTCTGAAGTCACCAAGAGAGATGCTCAACTTCATAAAAGCATGTGAGAAGAGTTCTTATTTGTTATTGATTTTTCCTTTTTTTATTTTTTATTTTTAAATTTATTAAATAAAATAACGTAGGGGAAGCCGGGATGGCTCAGTGGGTTAAGCACTCACTTTGCAGCACTGGGGACCGAGGATCGAATCCCGGCCCTGGCCCGTGCGGAACCATATGCTGAACTGGGAGCTCCCCCAGTTCAGTTCTCTCTCTGTCTCTGTCTCTGTCTCTGTATCTCTCTCTCTCTCTCTCTCTCTCTCTCTGTCAAAAATAAAAATAAATAAATAAAAATATAAATAAAATAACATACAAACAAGTCACAGAACAGTACCTAGTCCTTAGCAGGTATCTTTTCTCTGACAAGTTGTACTTATCTGGGCTCCTTCCTCAATTTACCTGCCATCTCAAATTATCTTGGAAAATGTAGCAACTTTTCAATGACAAGGATCAGCAAACTTTCTGCTTAACTTAAAGGCCTATTATAAAAATTGGGCAGTAAAGAGACAGTTTAAGTTGCTTTATTCAATGTCAAAAAAATTGTGTTCAGTGTGTGGAGAGTCAACACATTATGTTCCTTTTATTTCACAAGCAATTTAGTTTTCCAATATATTTAGAAGTGCATTTCCTCTTGTCAGTGTAGGAGAGCCCAGTTTACACAATAATACCTATTTTCAGAATTGACAAAATATGAATTGTAATTTTCTTAAAGCTTCACTGTAAAACAATTTTACATATTACATGTTGATGATTGGCTTTAAAATAATTTTAGGAACTATATCTATTAGAGTATTAGCAGCAGTAGCTTTTAAACAATATTTGAAGCTCTTTATGTAATGAGCCAGGCCACACTTAGTGGAAGGATGTCTTCAAGGCTAATATAGTAAACAATATAGTAAATGAAGAACTGTCTACCTCAGGGGAAAAAAAATTGTTTTCACAACCTGAAGTAAATTTTGTCCAAATCTCATGGTGATCTTAGCACATCAAAGGCTGCCACATTACTGTTAGATGCATCATCTTGACTAAGTTGGCAGCAGTATCAGCATCACCTACAACTTGTGAGAAATGCAAATGTTCAGACCACATCCCACACCTCTGGAATCAGAAACTTTGGGGTGGAGCCCAGTGAACTGTGTGGTGATAAACCTTCCAGGATCTCAAGTTTGAGAACCGCTTGTGTCAGAGACACAGGGCCCTTCAGCAATTACCATATATTTCGCTCCATAAGACACCCCCCTCCCCCTAAAAAAAAAATGGGTGGAAATGCCTGTGAGTCTTATGGAGCGAATATTGCATCACAGACTGTGATGTGTATTATTACCTGACCTGTCAGTGGTAGAGACAGCTGTTAGAAAAGGAAGTGGTAGGCTCATTAAAAACTCCTGGGGACACTTAAATGTCCCACTTTACTGCTAAATCTCAGGGCATTTGGTCAGTTGTTGTCTGCCTCTGCCCATCACCTGGAACCTGGGAGAGTGCAGAGAGCCGCCTGACACTCCCAGCTACAACCACTGACCTGTCGAATCAGCTGAGGCTAACAATGGGTATAAGTGCACTTTACCAACAGCCAATTGTCTTTGACACTGGGTGGGCTCTGTGCCAGTAGAACCACCTCCACCACCTACCAGCTAACTGCCAAGGGAGAAGTGGGGGGAAGTGAAGCTTTTGAAAGGGTAGAGGTCCTTTTTAATCCCTTAGTTCTTATTCTGCAATGCCCTGGTCTCACACCATCTCAGTGCCTGTCTGTGGCTCCAGAAAAATGGTCAGTTTATGCAGAAGACTGAGGTGGCTGGTGATGTGTAGGACAGTGAGGCTGTCAGTGCTTGTTGGAGGGAGTGGTGCGCTGTTGGAAGGATCAGTAGGCAGGCACTGGCCTTCCTTTAGCTACCCCATGTGCCTACTCCGGCCTGTACCTGCTTGCGGTGCATGAGTGATTTCCCTGCAGACTACGTCCTGGAGGGCTTCTGAAAAAACCTGCTTATTAGTGCTTGACCAGTTTAGAGCATGTATTAGCAAAACTACAAAAAAAGGCTTTAAAGAAACGAAGACTCATCTCGCTGTAATTCCTGGGGTTCTTAGCAACCAGTTGCAACCTCTCGATGTTTCCATCAACAAACCACTTAAAGTCTTTATGCAAGAAGAGAGGAACAAATGGATGGCTGCTGTTAATCATGATCTGACACCTACTGGACAAGTGAAGAGGCCCACTGTCACTCAAGTTTGTGAATGTGTTAAAACATCATGGCACTCAGTAAAGAATGAAACCGTTGCACAGTCATTCAAAAAATGTGGCATTAGCAGTGCCTTAGATGGAACTGAAGATAGTACCGTATCATATATGAAGACAGTGAAGAAAGTGATCTCAGTGATTGTGAACAACTGAGCTTCATAAATTCTGACACTAGTGATGATGAGTTCTTGGGGTTTCCAGAAAACTAGAAGAGTGCTTGAACCTTAAATCTCTTCATTTGTTAATGACAGTGATGATGGTTCTTAATACCACTGTTGACTTTACATGGCTGAAATATTATTCTGCTGTATTTTATTAAATATATTAGTATACCATTTGGTTCAAAATATTTTTTTTTCTTGTTTTCCTCTAAACCTAGGTGTGTCTTATGATCAGGTGCATCTTATAGTATGAAAAATACAGTATATCAGTCAGTGAAGTCCTATATTACTGCAATAGCTTTTAGTGTTAAAAAGATAATGAGGGAAAGGATATTGCCTAGAATATATTCCTGTCCTCCTGCCTAATTCCTTTTCCCAGTCAACATGTCTCTAGGTAATCTGACTGGTCCCAGATTAGGCAAGCCAATTATGGCAATCCCAATTCCCTTACCAGTGATACTATTTAGGGTTACTGTACGTATGAAACAATTTGGATCAATAAGATACATGAAAGATTGTTCAGTCTTTGCACAAGAAATTTCATTATTTTAAGAGCCAAAGGAGACTTATTTCTCTCTTCCACCACATGTAAACATATATGCTACCTGCAGATATCCATGAGCATTGGGATAACCAGCCAACAGATGGGCTTATCATGGGTTGTGTAGACTGGAGAGGCAAAAAGAACTCGAATTCTTGATGACATTGCTGGGTCACTGGATTAGTCCACCATGAAGTCCACCTTATATCTTGCTTTTCTGCTATGCGTCATAATGCCCTTCCTGATTCTTCGAGTTAAAGGTGTTACCTATAACCAAAGTGCCCAAACCAATGCCTGGTAATTCATGAGCTACCCAGAAGCAGGGGTCATGGCCTTAACCATCTTTAAATCCTGAGGGCCTATTTCTATGCCTGGTAGATAGAGACTGCTCAATAAATTTTAATTGGACAAATGAATATGCATGTTATAAGTATATCCCACTAATCCAAAGAGGGAGAAATGCAATGCACATACTTTAAAAATAATTTTCTTCAGAATGTAGTCATCCTGTACTGACATTAAAAACTTTAGTGAGAAAGCCTTATATTCAGGATAAAAAGGAAGTACCTCTACCTCTGTTTTTATTTTTAAGATTTTAAAACTTTATTTGAACATAAAAAAATAAAACTACTAGTTTTAATGATCAAGACCATGCTCCTAATTCTACATTGTAAAAAAAATCACAAACAAGTACCTGCTCTGTCATCTGTTCCATTACTCACTTTCATTGTTTTTACTCTTTTGTATTAGCAGACGTTCTTAATTGCTCACAAGCATGAGTCGGAAGGAACTGAAAATTTCAGATTTAATAGGAGTATCAGAAAAGAGGAGAGAGAGATAAAACTGCTCTACCACTTACAGAGGTGTCCTGATTTCCATTTTTACTTCCTTTTCTTAGGTTTGTAAAACCTCCAAATAAAAGTAATCTCAACCTATGTGCTAGTCCCAGGGACATATAGAAAAAAACTCGAGTTATCCCTAGAGAGATCACCACGATGTCACAAAAGGATAGAACTAAGGCTGAGACACACCTCCCTATGTCCTGAAAACCAGCCCCAGACTCTTTGTACACTAAAGTGGCATTGACTACTCCAGTCAGAGTATATAGAACACTTGACAGATCCCAGTCATGATTTCTAGGCACGTGATATTGCCCACCTACCAAATGCCCAAGACAGTGAGTTTTCCCCATTGATCAAGTGTAAATCTGATTCTTTTTGAGTTAAAATGTCAACTCTAATTTCAGTTAAAAATGGCAAATATTATTTTAGTACTTTCACTCCTCTTGAATCATGTGCTATTTCAATACCACTAAGCAGTAAATTATTCTTTAAAGGCATTAGACATAATAAGCAGGGGTTTTTTTTGTTGGTTGTTTGTCTGATTTGTATTAGACCAGGGGTGTCCAACCTTTTGTCTTAGGCCACACATAAAATATACCAACACTAAAGATAGCTGATGAACTAAATAATAATAACAAATAATCGTAAAAAAAAATCTCATAATGTTTTAAGAAAGTTTACAAATTGTGTTCAGGTGCATTCAAACCGGGCCACAGGTTGGACAAGGTTATATTAGACTAATCAGTAAACAAAGCAAAACGTAAGTACTTGAGAACAATGGAGCATGATGGTTTGGGCGGGGTTGACTAACCCCTTGTAACTTCTGTTCACTATTTAGACCTGCCTGTTATTCCCTACTACAGGGGCTACCCTTAGAGCATTTTCTTTATGTTTCTTCTTAGCACGTTAGGATGTAAATATCTGAAAGTTTACATGGGCTCTCTGTCAGCACAGGGAGTGGGTAGACCTTTGCATTTTAACAGGGGACCAACCCCTTTCTCTGGAACTTCTGGCGTCTGCAAGCTAGAGGAGCTGAGGCAGCAAAGTAGTGGCAGCATGATCTTGGCTCTGCTGACATGCACTACAGCAGGTTTTCACCCAGCCTCCAAGCTTCTCATGAGATGAGACCCATAGTGAAACTATTCAATGACAATGAAGGCAGGCTCCAGATATGTGTGTTTGGCTCACGATACAATAGAAGGCAGTTTTCTTTTTGTAAGTGTCATTAAACTTGCTATAACCATCTGAAAGCAAACTTGGGTTCTGCCAACTGTAAATACAGCAGTCCTCTAAGCAAATGAGGGTTCTTGCTTGCTCATGGATTGAACTATGAAGTAGTCAAGACAGTGTTGATGTTTTTTTACATGTTCTCTAACAGAAATTATTTACCTGGTGTGATTGTGTGAAGAGTTTCTACCCTGGGTTGATCAGAGGGGGCTTCTTACCCTCTCTACACCTCATTATTCTACACACGTAAAGGGTTATGCTCATACTTCAACTGTCTTGCTATGGGTGTTAAACCTGCACCACTGAATTATAAAAATCTAAGTTCCTCCTATAAACCCAATGCTTTAATTACGCACCAACAGTACAGTGGACTTATTAGCCATAAGCCAATTAAGGCAATTAATGATATCTAAGTGAAATGTTCTCCAATACACACACTGGCAGAAAAATTGAAAAAAAACAAGCATGAAGACTTCTGTTATTTCCTTTGCCAAAGCCAGCTGCTAAGTGCCAAGCAGCACTGTATGTGCTCCTGGCATAATTTTATTAATAATCTTGGCAAACAAAGAATTCTTTAACAAATAGAAGTAGTCCTTTGATTATATTGTGCCACAGATAATAATTGCTTCATATTGAGTGTAGTGGAATCTATTTGCTCTTGTACCATGAAAAAAAATCATATAACAGCTTGATTATGAAAAATAATGGTGTTTTGGAAAGCTACCAAGAATTCTCCGAAATTGGTCATTTTAATTATTTTACCTTAGTTGCTTATCCAGGCCAAATTCAATTAAAATAAATTTTATATTGTAAAATTTCTATAAAACAAGGAGATCTCCAAGTCTACTGGCAATAATAATTCATTTAACGTTAATGAATGTGAAAAATGTTTTTAAAAGCTACATAAAAGTATAATATTTTTATTATCATTGGAACAATATTCAATTCAGCAAAATTCCTACACTACATAGAAAAACTTAAATTGGCTCTTGCAGGACTGGGAAGGGGAATTTGACCTGTACTTCATGTTAGAAATCTGAATTGTACAGGCTACATCTTTGTATGCAGGTATTCCATAATTATATTGATTTAAAAATCAATTGTGTTTTCTAACAAAGATGTGGAGGTGTACTTTTGATTATTTCTGTAACATAATAGCTATCATTTATTGAGCAGTTACTATGTTTTAGACACTGAGCTAAAGAGTTTACAAATATTATCCAATTTAAAGTTTGTTACAGCCCTACTGTGTAGATAGTCTATCTGCACCTTGTATATAGTAGGTACAGGCAAGGGTTTGTTGCATTAATACAGAAGTTATGTAACACGATCCACATTGCAAGTAATGGGCAAGCATTTAAACCCACTGGTGACTTTCAGTAGCTGCTCTCTAAGATCCCTAATTTATGCTTCTTTCTTTTACAGGGGCAACGCTTTAAAGGTCCCAAATTCTAATAGTTTCCAAAGCACAAAGCTAAGCACAACCATGCTAGAAATATAGGTACTTATTCTTCAGGAGGCCAGGCAACATGACACTTATAAGTAAAAATATTGGTTAAAATTGTTCCCAGGGCTTTGCAGAAGGAACTGTTTTGGTGAAAAATTCAAATATGCTCAATGTGAGGCTGCCAACACCACAAAGGACTTGATGCCCAAGGATGTCAAGTTGGCTGGACACGGTCTAAACTTCGCCAAGGATTAAACATTCTTGCCCAATAATTCTAGAACAGTCTGCAATTTTGACTTTTCAATATTTGTAACAGATAGGCTCTTGTTACTGATGCTGATTGCGGCCAGTCCTAGGCCACATTTTGAAGGGAATTAAGTTTCCCTATGGCATGGTCTCCTCCCTTTCATCACCTTGTTCCCTCTTCACCTGTACCAAGTGTCATCTCCTGCCAGTCCATTACTTTTCTAGCTCACTTTCATTGAAAATAGAATAAAAATTATGATTTTTATTATTTTAGCCATGGAACCCTTGTCGAAATGCCATCTTAAATGGAAGCAGAAATAAAAGAGACTAGACTATTCTCCTCTCAAGGGTATGAGACTACAGGTGCAAGCTTGTACAACCTGCGGCCCATGGGCCACTTGAAGCCCAGGCCAGCTCTGAATGCAGCCCAATACAAATTCATAAACTTTCTTAAAACATTATGAAATCTTTTTGCAATTTTTTTTAGCTCATCAGCTATTGTTAATATTAGTTTTATGCATGGCCCAATACAATTTTTAATTTCCAATATGATCCAGGAAAGTAAAAAACTTGGACATCCTTGGTGGAATCGTATTAACTCAATATAAACTCAGTGATACTTACACCTGAGTGAGAAATTTTTCTAGATTTTATCCCAAGGTTCACCTCGTTTTCAAGATTTCTCAGATAACTACAATGATTCAGTTAATCTCTCTGAATTCCTCTGAGTTAATAGCCAATGACAAAGTCTTAGCCAAATACATCTTTGTTTTTTACATGCAGGTTAAAATTTCTACTTAGTTAAACTGTAAACTCATGGTAGGGATCTCAGCTTATACGAGTACTTCTTTTATGTTTTTCATTTATATAGAACATGCCATCTATGGTAAATAATTCACCAGAAATGCACTTTAGAAACAGTTCTCATCAAGTTAAAGCAAACAGAAAGAGAAAGATGAAGCCGAAGGTATTCAGTTTTATGAGGCGGGCTGCCTGCTTTTTATATACTGTCAGGTTTGGGTCATAGAGCACTGGTTAGTAGTCAGAGAACCAGAGTTGGAATCTGGCAGCCTCAGTTTACTATGTGACTGCAGGCAATTCTATTTACCTCTCTGTGCTTCTATTTCGTAATCTGTTAATTATAGACAAGAACCTCATCATCTTATTGAGGATTTAGCAAAATTTCACATAGAAAGAACAGAGTAGACTCTCAATAACTTTCAGTGCCATTCCACTTTTTCATATTGAATCCTTTGGGACATTTGGCCTAGTTAATTTAGCCCACAAATTCCTTACTGTAAATTAATTGGGTTAAAAAAAATTTCCTTTCACCAATACTGCCTTGTGAGTGTCTGTTGTGAGATTTCATTTCTCCTATTACACTGTCCTGGGCACAAACATTGTGAATTCCCCTATTGTAGGTAGCTGTGTATTTATGCTGTGAGTTGACTGTGTGCATGGGAGTGATTGGAGGTTGCTATGAGGCTGATGGTGGAGTAAGCAAGAAAAGGAGCTTTGTTTATTTCTCCTTATCCAGGCACCTATCTTCCACTGCCTCTCTTCTCCACAGATGACAGGCTTCGAACTTTCCTGCATTTGACTGGTTCTAACAATGTAAAAAAGAGACTATTTCTTGACAGTGAAGAATTTCAGTATGGTTTTGTAGACCAGTGCTTCTCAAACTTTCATACGCATAAGAATCACTGGGGATCTTGTTAGAGAGCAGTGGGAGCAATTTTGAATTGGTGGTTTAGAAATAATCATATGTCAAAACAGTATGGAGATTCCTCAAAAAATTAAAAATAGAACCTCCTTATGACCCAGAGATTCCACTTCTGGGTATTTATCCAAAGAAATCTAACACATTAATTAGAAAAATATATATGCACCCCTATGTTTATTGCAGTGCTATTCCCAATAATCAAGATATGGAAGCAACTGAAATGACCATCAATAGTTGAGTAGATAAGTAAATTGTGGTGCATTTATACAATGGAGTATTACTCTGCCATAAAAAGAATGAACTCTTACCATTTGCAACACCATCAATGGACCTAGAAGTTATTATGCTAAGTGAAATAAGTCAGGTTAAGAAAGATAAACACCATATAATCTCACTTATAGGTGGGACCTAAAGACTGGAATAAATGAACAAACAAAATAGAAATAGACTCATAAATATAGATAGCAAACTGATGGTTGGTAGATGAGAGTGGGGAGGTGGGGTTTGGAGACATGGATGGATGAGAAAGGTGAAGGTATTAGGAAGTACAAATTGGCAGTCACAAAATACAGGAATGTGAAATACAGTATGGAGAAAATAACAAATAATGTGAAAGCTATGTATGGTGTCAGAGGGACACTATACTTACTGTGGGGAGCACTTCATAAATTATACAAATGCCTATCCACTGCACTGTACACCTGAAACCAATATGAAATAATATTGAATGTCAACTATAATTTAAAAATATATGTATATAGTCACAGGATATAGAGGATAGCATAGAAAATTTAGTCAATGATATTATAATAGCTATATAAGGTATTAGATAAGTACTAGACTTGTTTGGGTATCACTTTGTGAGGTGTGTAAATGTCTGAAAATCACTATGTTGTTTTGTAAACCTAAAACTGATAATAATAATAATTTAAAAAAGGAATTGCATGTCATGGATAGAATAATGATGATTCCAAGGAGAGCAATATGAAAAGATAATTGTTTTAAATGTAAGATTCAAACCAGAAGTCTGATTTCAATTGTGTAAATTATAATTAGCACTACACATAAATTAGAGGTAAAAGACCTGTTGGGTCATGCATGTGTCCTTTCAAGCAGGTACCATGAGACAGCTACCATAGCAATGGGTAAACATTATATTTTACTTTTTAAGCCCTTAAACTTATTATGCAATTACTTTAGCTTTGTAAATATAGATCTTTAAGGGAAACTATGAGATAATAATCTAGATACTTCAAAAATTTAAAACCACACTTCTTTTTCTCTTTAGAGAGAATATGAGTTTTGACTTAATTTAAGAAAAATCTCAGTTTTTCAAAGAAGCTGTATAAAGTAGGTTGACAGATGTTAAAATCAGGTGGTTTCTGTTGATTAGTCTTTAGGGACTGGAATAATGAAGAAGACTCAAAATAAATAAATCACAGTAGATAACATGTTCTGTTTTCTCTTTAAGGCCTTATTGGTCTAGAAAGTGCCCCTAAAACATGTAAAAGGCTGTATTTATCTCCTATAGAAATATAAGATGGCAATTATTGAACACAGAAAAAAATCTGAGATCAAAGTGTCTCCTGAACAATCAATTCAAAAAGAATAAGAAAATTTTAATATGTTTCTGTAATGCTAAGTATTACATTTAGTTTCTTGAAGAGTGATAATCCACAGACTATATTTAAGATTTGAGTAACTACCAGATAGTTTTAAATAGCTGCTATATCTAATTCCCTAATCATTTGCCACACACACACACACACACACACACACACACACACACACACACACACACAAAAGAGTTATTTTGTATTTACATCTTACTCCAGGACCACAACATCAGAGCAATTCTGAAACTTCTGATTTTACTTTTTGATCAAATTAATTAGTAGGTTCATCTTCGCTGTAGCAGTCAAGCGACTTCTGTTCTGGGGCCTCTGCTGATTGTGTCATCACGGATTTAGTCAGAGGAGTCTAAAGGTTAACATTCAAAGAGTTTGTAGAATTCTTCTTCCATCACAGCTGCTGCTTCATTCTTAAGAAAGGCTTCTGTACATAATCGGTTTCGTTCATCCTGACAGAAGTCTGTTGAAAAGTGATGAAAATCAATCACTTTCAAGGACTACTGCTTCAGTTT